>NQII01004000.1:124427-144694 GCA_002778355.1 Clitarchus hookeri
CGACGACCAGCACCTCGTCTTCGCAGGGGGAGGGGGACGTCGTGCACACCCCTACACGTAGCACAGTTTCCTCACACACACCCTACACCCTCCACCACCGCAAAGACGCGTGTCGCACGGCGGAACCGCGCCAGCCCTCGGCCATGGGTGAGACAAACTGCCTCTGCATGACGCTAGCTTTCCTGTCTCTCTCTCTCTCTCTCTGTATCTCTGACAACCTCTCTTCTTCGACGGCAGTGAAACACTCCCAACGTGAAAGCGCCGCAAAGGAAAGAAAAAGAACATTGATGTAATTGAACAGATTTACAAATCCATTCTTCATGTTTGTTCGTGTGTGGCTGCCAGTGTCTTTCTGCATTTGCGAGTGTTTCTGTCGTGCTGTATTTCTTTCCCCCTTTTTGGGAACTACTCGTATACATTTCGATTTTAACTCTTACTTTTGTACTTAAACATTTCACCACTTCCCTTTCTACTATTAAATTATTCCGTTACGTTCTTGCCTTAAACGAAGTTAGTATCTGAGATTAAAATATATTGTCGCATGTTGAACACTTAAAAAACAATTTATTAGATTTGGAAAATTTACACCTTATCAGTTCAGATATTTATGAACACACACTTTTCAATAGCTACAAATTAAAGCCAAAAAGAATGGAAATAAAATGTCCTGGTAGTGTTTATCTATGTTTGTATTAGTTGCGTATAATGTTATTAAGTGTATTATGTCCTCGTGCAATCCCTAGCTTTCCGTGGCAACAGGTGCGGTTTCTCATTTCTATAGAGCTAATTAATATTTGACTCACATAGTGATGTGCCTGCCCCACTGTGTAAGAACCTTTTCTTCTCGTGTGCAGTAACAGCTGTATGTAAACACGGCGCATCGTGCTTCCGGAAATGTTTTCCACTCTTCAGTAAATGTTGAATGGCGTGTTAATAATCGACGTTGATCGCGGCCCGCAGCAGGACGGCAGGAAGCTTGTCCTGCTCGTGACTTGTGCGTTGGGCACGCGATGTTCTGTGACGGCAAGTCTGCTTGGCTCGAACGCATTTTGCAAACTCTAACGCTCACTGGCGCCGTGCATCGGGAGACAACAAACAAATTACTTGACTTGGATTCTCAAAGAGTAGGGCAGTCCCTAATTTATTATCCGGGAAAAAAATTTATATCGAATTCAACGAGCATTTGCAAAAGGTTTAGAAAAATTTTCACTTCTAAAATATAGCAAGTTTAGTTACTTAATCAATAAAAAGCATTTCGTTTTTAGAAAGTTATGGTGAGCAGCAAGAGAGTAGCACTTCCTGTTTTAAGGAAAGCGTAAAAAATTCCAATTTCCCATCAACGTCGATATATAAATGCAAAAATAAATTGACAAAGAATCAAAACAAAAAAATCTGGGCTATTGTCAGTGACAAATAAGCACGATTCATACATTTTTCGATAACAATTTATGTTTTAGGTATTATTTGGTAATTATAGTATTTTGGAATGCTATTTTTTTTGGACATGTCTCAAACATCTTTTCTTTTTACAAAAGATAAGCATAAAACTACTTTTAATATAAAAAATTATTTCATGTCAGTGGGATTGTTCTTAGCTTTTAGTTAAATCTTACGAGCGTTTTCTTGGACGTTTACTTCTGTGTATAGAGAGTCCTTGAGTCTGAAAACTGTAATCTAGCATTATTTTACGACACATGCTAAAAAATTTCGTATTTTAAAATAAAATTAATTACAATTTAAATACAGATACATAACAGTATCTAATTAACAATCAAGTTTTTTCTATAATTTTAAAGTACCTTTTTTATTCAGGTAATCGTGATCGTTTTACAAGAAAATACACGTAAAAAAGTTAAGTCACATTGGCCAAATTACTCTCGAAAATAAATAATCCTTGTCCCTAAAGTGTGACAATTATGTCCACAGTAAAAATAATGGATTCTGTTTTTCACATAAGAAAATTATATTGACGGCTTTCATAACGTTTTCACTACAACATATGTTACTGCATAAATACATACACACGCCTTAAAAATTCAACACGTTTGGCGAAGGTTTCCCAAAGGTTTCGGAATGCGTGTATTAGTTTTCAACACAGGACATTTTATGAATCTGTTTCGATCAATTCTGCAATATTTGTTTATAGAGTGTCTGTAAAATTGTAAATATAATTTTAATAACTACCTTTATAAAGCTGCACTGCTATTTTCAGATTATTAATGATATGTTACAGGCCTACACATTACGTAACTATGGCATAATACGATTTTAGGTGTATCATAATTCAGGACATAGTTTATGGGATTTGAGAGAATATTTTTCTATGGTAACACTTACGTAGCCAATTTCACAAAAGCAACGTCTTCATCGAGAAATATTAAAATCACATTTCACATGTTAACTTGTCAGTGATAGTTTCTTGAACAAGGCAAAAGATTTTTCTAGTATTGATTACGAAATGGCAGATTCAAGAATCCTTCTATTCGCAGTACCTTTACATATAGTAAAACATCCATTGTGAATCATTCAGATTTTAAAACATACATAAAACATAAGCAGTAATATAAGTTAAAGTAATGTTTTTATTTATAGTGCAGCTATTACTAAATCGATATTCGTGTAAATTAATATATCAGATGAAATGTAAAAACAATGACTTAGTTTATCACCATCTTGTACTGGTTCACGAAAAGCATTTATTACAAAAATTTTTACACTGTCTTACGGTCGTCGTCCCCTTCAGGAACATTTTTTGAGTTTGTGTCCTGTTTGCCAAATAATAACATGCAGGCTCTTTTTTTGGCGAACAACACGTAACAGTGCCATTTTTAAATATTGCTGGTTCGGTGCGATGCTATCAAAAATTTTCATTGCAAAATGGAAAGCAGTAGGTACTTTGTAATCAATTTAGTCTAATTAGATGTTTACCTTTCTTACTTATTCACTGTCATCTATCATCTCATACTAACGACGTAATCATATTTCGTAGTCAAATATCTGTTGACGTTTTTTAAAAGTGAAACTCCAAAAATTTTTATTTGGACCACTATTTTCTCATATTTGCTCTGAAGTTACATTTGGTAACTTTGGATCAAATAAATACGGAGTTTGTAATAAATATTTACCTTCCCATGTCTTTTTTTATGTTTCGTAATCACGCAACGAAATTTGTAGGCCTACATATTCGTAACATTTCTTTTCGTAAAAATTAGTATCTTGTACTGCTGCAAACATGCACGGAGTGGGGTGGTTTATTCTTATGAAAGTTCAGTTGTACACGTGCGATTTTCCGATTTAAGGACGGGAACTTGGTGCAGTGAAAAGGTTATAAGAAGGAAGGCTTACAGACAAACTCCCTAAGCTCAGGTTAACAGCATATATTATCAATTTATCGGACACCATACACAGTTTTGTCAAAGATACAGTGCAGCCGAAATAAATATTTACAGAAATCACAATTTTAGATCATCCCGGGTTCATTTTAAGGTATGCTTATACAAGCCTGTTTTTAAAAACCCATAAACTGGTACAAATTAAAATATGCAAAAATATTCATATTTTAAGCAATTTTTTAAAATTGCGAAAACATTTTGGTTATTTTTAATATTTTTGAAGTAACTCCGGGTATCTTATCTCAAAGTGAATTGTGTTACTTAGGTATGTGAGTTAGTTTTATAGTGTTTACGTCCCAAAAACACTGAAAACGTAATTATGACATGCCACTATGTAAAAAATATGCGTCATAATTTTTTTTTTATTTGTGGAAGTAGTACTTGTAAGTGATGTCTACAAATTGAACAACATTTCGTACAAATAAAAAATAATAATTTTTTCGTGACTAGCACCCTTATTATATATTCATTAATTGTTTACTATTTATAAACGGCTGAAAGTCGAAGTTAATCCATATTCGCATTCTCTTACACTGAACCCATTCCGAATTAACTTTCACTTGCTAAAAACTCATAGATAAGGTATTACAGATAATACACATCTAAAACTTACAAGTATATAACTTAATACTAAACATACGAAGGCTACATTTTCCTGTATAGTCTGAGGGCATAGTGTAGGAAGAATACATATTAAGTTCAACTGACGGACATACCTTACACCCCATCCGGGAAAGTGTCGAGCAGAATTCTTAAGAGTTTGTCCTANTATAAGGAGAATTTACAAATAATCAGTATTATACGTTGAATAGCCAAAAAAAACTGGTACGCCTGCCTAATACCGTGTAGGGCGTCCCGAGCACGCAGAAGTGCCACAAGACGACGTGGCATGGACTCGACTAATGTCTGAAGGTATGCAGGAGGCATTCCACACCATGAATCCTGCATGGCAGTCCACAAATCCAATCTGCGCCAATTTCAGAAAGGGTTGCACGTCTGTCACGTTTAATGATTCTCGTCAGTCGTCGTTTGTCCCGTTCTTTCCCGACCTTTTTCCAGCCGCAGCGATGTCGAAAATTTGATGTTTTACCGGATGCCCGATATTCACGGTACACTCGTGAAATGGCCGTACGCGAAAATCGAAATTTTATCGCTACCTCGGAGATGCTATGTCCCATCTCTCGTGCGCCGACTATAACACCACATTCAAACTCACTTAACTCTTGATAACCTGCTATTGTAGCAGCAGTAACAGATCTAGCTGCCGACCGCATCGCGTTACTCTGATTGGTTCCCTACCTCTGTTATTTGCATACACACGCCTATACCAGTTTTTTTGGCTCTTCAGTGTAATTCTTTACTTCCCTAGTACTCCACAGAGCAAAGACAAATCTTGCTAACATTCCAATGCAAATAAATTTTAAGTGTATCTAAAATATCTTATGAAATTATTTGATCTATAATTCATATGAACTTTTGTATTATGAAACCAAACCAAAGAACTGTAACATTTTAACCAAAAGATGCATGCCTCCAATCAATATCGCCTGTTTTGATGCTATTCTTTATGGTAAAACAGAATATTCGTAAACTCTCGCACATGTTCACTTACACACTCACTCACATGCACACATGCATAAACACAGTTTCATGAAACGTCAACATCATCCTCTCATCCACTGAGGTTACTAAGGTAGTACTTGTGACTTTTAGAGCAAAAGAAGAAGCGAAAACAGTGCACGCAGGAAAAATTCACATTAAAAATCTGCAAAGGAAAAGCATGACAGACAAACCACAGGACAAAAATATTACAGAAATATATACGGGCAAATGGAAAAAAAAATTAGCGAATGAAATATAACTACCAAGTTACATTATTATCTAAATTAACGTGGGTGAATAAAGTACAGCAATCAATCAAATAATATCAGTTAAGACTATGAGGGCCCCAAGACATAAAAGAGTTATCTGTTGGCTCCAGGACATGATTTCCGTTCAAACTTAAAGTACAATATTCAGTGAACTCACTTAAGACGGGTCCGTGAAAAGAATTTTTACGGTACATTGTTGTGTTTTGTTTTTGAGCTGCACTGTGTTCACACATGAACGACCGGACCGGAAAAATCATTCGTATTGTCAAAACTAAGTCTTTATAAAGTTTCCAATTTCGGCACTACAGCCAGCAATTTTTCAGTTGATATTCAGTTCCTGCCCAGAGGATTTACATAAAGAAGGTTTGTTTATTTGTAAAGTTTATACTATAAGAAATAAATATTTCGATTTAGTTCCCAATACTTTTATTGTCTGCGAGCAGAGTGAGTGCTCAGATTCTGGGTCACAGAATAAATCTGATTCAGACCATCAATTGCTCGCCATCACGGTCTTAGAATGTTGTCTTACTGATAACTCAGCCTGCTGAACTTGGCGCATGTGTCTTATATTACAAGCTCTTTTAAATTTTTTATATTTGGTTTAATTTATTAAAGCTTTAATTTTAGTAAAGACTGAATTAGTTTTATTTAAGGGAAAAATCTGTTTCTAATCCATGCTCGGACAGGTAATGTTAATTATTCGCTCACAGATGTCGTCGATTGAACCCTACACTAATAAGCTTCACAAAATGCCAGTTTCCATTTGGAGATTTTTTTTTACGTTGTGTTTTATTATTCTACTAAATTTATATTTGCTTTGATATAGGAAGGATTTTAATATGCGGCTTGCTTTTCTTGTTGTCTTAATACATAAGCATCAGTATTAATTATAACAACAGTGAAAGGTATCAACATCACTTCCACGTCAATAAAATGTCATTTAGAATGATTCGTTATCGATAATAAATATATTTTAACTAATTTACGTGCGTATCTGAAATAATGTTTAATTTTTAATTTGGTTTAAAATAACGAAATATCGGTAACGTTTTCAAACGTTAGCTGTATGTAAGAACCTTCAGCGACTGTAGTAGGTATTCATTGCAATATTGACTGAAACGGTTTGTTTCTTGTATACTTTATTCATTTGTATTATTCAAAACTGTACTGGTATTTTTAATAAAATGTGTTGCTACAATATTTCAATTTAATTTTTCAGTGAAGAAATTAAACTGTTCTCAATATGTTTTACGTGGAAATTTTTACAATAAACATTGTGAGAAAGCGGTATCACAATATCGTTTTATAATGAGACGTTTATTGTTAAACGCACAATTTTATCAAACTTTTTCACTTACATTGATGTTATTAATACCGCCGATTTTTTACAGTAAGCAAAGTGTGGAACACCACACGTTTCTTATGTTATTATAGTATACAAAATAAATCCCCAGATTCATTGTTTGTAATAACATTTTTTCCTCATCTCGATCGAAAACTTCGTAGAAAAGATTTCTCTATAAACTTTATTAATTTTTTTTTTTTTTTCAGCCTTTTACTATTCTGCTACAGTACAAACTACTAAAATGAAATGAAGATAGACGCTGCAGGTTGTGAAACAAAACTTTCATGTGTTTTGTATGTATACGTAGACATAAATGAAGAAATACTCGTCTTACAGAACTAAATAAAATTAAAAAAAAAAAAAAGTATATATATATATATATATACAATTTCCACGTTTATTAAATGACAACGCTATATTTCACCGCTCCTATTAAACTATTTCTTATACAATTTTAAAGATATTTTGTAGGATTGTTCTTAGTCAAAATTTATGAAACAGTTAAGCTGGTTTAGCAGTCTTTTATGTATTAAATACTCTCTAATCTATTTGTCAAGTAACAGTTTTAAGTCTGCTCAGTCAAGCTGAGAACAAGATCTTCTGGGGACAGACTTATGCACAAAACACCAGGAAAACTTGTAACCAGAGTGTACATCACACCGTAAAAAAATGACACAAGAACGGCATAGCAGCCTGGGCTGTACGTTCACTGTAAACAATTTTCCTAGTGAACTTCCTGAACTCTAATGGAAGTTTGATAGCTATACATAGTATGTAAATAGTGCCATATATCAGGCTGAAACTGTAGGAATGATTAGCTTCGCTACTTCACAAAGTTGTAAATTTTTTTTAGCTTTTCACTCTTTGCTGAGAAATATAGTAACGCTACGAAATTACGTGGCAATAAACTTTACCACAAGCTCTTTCTCACTATACGTATACACTTATGTGGTAAAGTTGCGAATAGCTTCTTACACTCTAGTTTGTCAGTACGTATTGTCTAACAAGTTGAATATCACCTGGTGTAAATATCTGCACGTTGTATGTTCTGCAGCTTTGTGTAAATTTACATTCTAACAACTGCGTACTGCCAGCGCTCCTTAAGCATATTCGATTCCTGCCATGTGATATGTTATGACCTTTGCGAGTATACGTTCACTGAGGTGTCTGTTCCTTTCTGCTTAAAGGTGCAGTAGATTTAGTCTGAGGAGAGTTTAGAACCCGTCTATTATAGCTGGTTACTTACGAGTAACACAAATCCTCGTTGCTGCGAAACAGTCGAGTGGTAACTATGCAAATATACAAAGTGTTTCTGAAACATGGGGACAAACGTCTGCAGGTTATTCCTTGGGGGTAGAAGAAGACTAATTATGTATACGACCCATGATGCATCTCAAAAAGTAAGGATAATAAAGGATGTTACAATGAAGGTAAAGAGGTAATTTATGTAAGACAATATAAATCCGTTTTGTAGTACCGAAATGAGATTTTTTCGTATTACTTAAAATGGTTTTCATCAAGAAAGTAAGGATATTGAAAGTGTTTCCCGTTCCTATCATACATGGGGTTGCGACTCTACTTCATGCAATAAAATGTGTGGCGTTACGTACCATGAACTATTTCGTGACAAATAATGAAACACCGAGTGATAATACAGAACTAATGGTCTCATAAGTGCAACTGTCTAATTCGTATAACATTCGAGATAATCACATTTAAGTATGCGGGCAACATTTGGTAATACGTAACCCAACAAATTTTATTGCATGAAAAAGCGTGGCAATCAGTATTATTTTTATTATGAATTTGGGTAATACATGTAATACGTATATTTACATTTTTAATGTTCTCAGTTTAACATATTACTGAACAAACCCCCATGTATGTAGGTCTCCTGTAAAAGCGCATTCATACTGTCTAACATAAATACCTCTTCAGTTCCATTTGTATCGTCCTCTGCTGTCCGTATTTATTGAGGTGGACCGTTGTTCGTATACACCATTAGTCTTCTTTCACCGCCAAGTTTGCCCCAACATGTTAGAAACACGTAGTTTGTGTGAGGCGGATGGCACATATCAGCAAGTAGAACCACGTACAGTTGCAAGCTGCTGGGATGCTCCTCCCGCTGAGAACAGTGTTCTGTTCGCTGAGAACCAGCTCCTTGCACAGCCTCCGGAGCGTGAGCTCCTCTCCGAGGCCAGTCGTGTGTCCTCTGCCAAGTATGGCGGCACGCTTGTTTCATTACGTTTCACTGAAGAGCTGACGTACGTAATATTATAACAGAAACTCGCGAAGTAATGACACACTTCAAATAAGACATCAACGTTTGTCGGTTGTAATTTACTACTACGTAAATAACATCCTAAGAAGAGGCTAAAGTTTCTAATTTAAACCTCAAACTCCATGTGGGGAAAAGGCAATGATTAGTCTAAAATTTTCAAAATGGACGTATCACTACTTCAAAAACAGTTTCTCTTTCATGTACCCTCTCCGGGGCCGGGGGGGGGGAGGCAGAGACTCGGAGTATTTCTGGTGCCCCCTCCCCCCTTTCGAAGAAATCAGGGCAATGACGATTATAAAAATATAGGCTACTCATGAAAGTCTCGAAATATTGGCGGAAAGATCAAATATTATTCTTGGGTATGAAATGTGGCAACTCCGCACGAGGGGGCGGTGGTGGCCAGAAGGGCAGGTAATACCGTGGGCGGGACTGTGTATTTATTTTTCCTAGGTCAGTACATACAAGAAAGCGGGTCGAAGGCCGGCGCACGCTGGACGCGTACGAGATATGCCAAGTCTCCTTTTCACTGCTGAAATTTGGAAGGAATTAAATTTCACGCGTTCGTCAAATATAATTCGAATGTTGGTGCATTTGATTTCTCCGCTTTAGTAAAACTTTTTTAACAACTACCTACACCGTGTTATTGTTTACTCTAACATGCAAGCAAAAATATTATTAAGGGTTATATTTCATTATTTGTATTGAAATAAGTTTTATAATAGAGATAGAAGCAAAGATGTACAGAAAACTATTCGTTTTATTATTACAATTAAACCAGCATTATTCGCCAAACCAGCGGTAATTATTTCTATGTTATTATTGTGCCTTAGCACAAATAATACAAAGACGGTGTCACTTTCAAGCTCTGTAATTTCAGGATATTTTACAAGTTAGAAATACCTAACTAACCATACCTAGGTTTAAACATTTGCATTAAACATTTACAAAAAAATATATCATGTAAAATTCTACACGCCAAAGGCTCACTATGCAAAAAATATATATCTAAATCCTTATACAAATATATTAAATTGTTTTCTCAGAAGTATTGCGTAGCTCAAAAGTACAATAAATATTTTACTGGCAAACAAGCCAAGTATTGTAAAACGTTTAAAAAATATCAAAAAGTAACTCTGTTGACTAGAAATACTTCAAAAACGCACAGAAAATATTTAATTACTGCGCAATTGCTTATTAAATAGTATAACGTTACTCCAAAATATACAATAAAATTTTAATTGGAAAAACGAGCAGAGTAATATTAAAACGTTTCAAAAAACACAATTAGTTACCTTGATAACTAGATAAATTCAAGGGATTTAGTGGAGCAATTTGACTAAAGTAGGGCAGCGTTTCAGGACTAGTAAAGCCTCCTGTACGTAAATATACAAGTTAAAATCTGAAATAAAATATAACGTCAAAATAGTGAATCGATGGAGGCAGTCCGTAGACCCTAACCAAAGCTCCATCGAATAAAATAATCGATGATGACGATTAGAATACTTCAACAAACTACGCCCAACGCGTAAGTCGTGACAGCACGAAAGCGACAATTAAACTTTAAGTAAATCATGAAACTTGAACTATAAAGAAAAGCATGAAATTAGTTAGGCCGAAACTACAATTTAGGTAAGCGTGCAAAACCAGAATTAAGAAAAAAATCTAATTCACTGCAAAGTCCAAGACAAACACCACGCCACGCAATTTTTTGAAAAACACTAAACTGACCCAGAAATGAAAAGCTGCGACCATGACTCACCGTTTTACAAGCTCTACCATAATCAGCCGCTCACACAACTACATTATTTAAAACGGCGTCTCATAGCATTCTCGTCCAAGGACGGGTAAACTAACAATTTTAGCTCATATTACAATTTAAATTAGCTCTAGCAGGCGTCAACCCTACGATCTTCTTCACATGCGCAGAATGAGACGTAGAATGAACGCTGCACAAGGCGTGTAACAACTAATATAAACATGCCCCTGAATGAGAAAAGGCTGATGTACAAAGAGGGGTAATCAAGGGAGGGAAATGACGTGAGAAAACAGGAGGGGAGCGAATACAAAAACGATGCGCGCGTGGCGCCACCACCGCATTATAATGCATCAATATGTACAACAGTTGCTGTTTTAAAATGTAAGTAACCTACACAAGATCATTGTTGCTCTGTATTTTATCATATACGGCTGCTTTTGTAAAGCATGCGAGCAAATGAATACCCTGAAAGAAAGTAGTCTACACCTAATCCATTTTGGCAGAGACAGGCACACATAATAATTTACTTACTTTATAGTGTAATCATCACACTGCAGTTCCATGTAGATTTAGACGAAAACATTTCAGTTTAAGAGTAGGCCTCGCCTGACGAATTATGCAAACCTTGCTGATCGTCTATGGACTGCATTACTTTCTATGTCTTGTTGTGACACTGTTTTTAGACCAGCATCAAAAATAATTTATCTATTTTAGAAGCCGCTATTTAATTTTACTTTGAAAATGAGACATCATATCGTAGGCACTTTGTTCCTAGGTACACCGAAATCACTAAATCGGCGTTCCGATATTTTGTTCTCCCTTCGAGCGAATCTTTATAAGCATCCGAGTGTATTACGCTATTGAACTTATTAGTACCGAATAAATCGCAATTTTATTCGGTAGTTCTTATTATCATTGTTGGTTGTTGTGAAATGCAACCGTCTGGTCTCGTGGCAAAACTCTGCCTTCACTTGTATGTATTTGTATGTATTTTAATACCTTCATTTCAGGCTAGTTTTTCATCAGTATTGATGCTGTCATTTAAGTGTTTTTTTTTTACATGTTGCTGTGGTTCATGCTATACGGGAAAGTTCAGCCTACACACGGTGGAGGAATTCTATGACCAAAGAAAGTGGCATTTGCTACTAATAGTAACAGCATCTTGCGCATTATAATAAACAATGGGAAAACAAATATAATTGGTTGACATTCTGAAAAGAAAAAGGTGGTGCATTCTGTAAACTATGCAAAATGTTCATGAAAAATTATTCCAACGTTATGCAAAAGACGCGGGGTAAATTCATAACGGTTCCTTTCACATATTTAAAAAAACATTAGGCAAAGATGGGAAATTATAGAAGCACGAAAACTCCTCAGCTCACACTGTAAGTGTGGAAATGGAAAATCTTAGAAGACAGGCAATGAACAAACCCATTCACACTCAAATAGTTCACAATGTGAATGTGAAAGAGACCTGATTCGAAAATGTTTAAAAATACTTACACGAGGCTTATCCTTCTTAATAAAGGAAGAAACAGCTCACACTACTAAATATGAGAGATCGATTGAGAGTGTATTCGACAAACAGAATGCAGGGTTTAAGGAATGGAGAAAAGCCCAAAGTGAATTACAGTAGCATGTATACGGCCTGTGAACTGAAGGCGTGCGTGAGTGAAGTCTTGAAACTAGACCTCAAGAAAACATTGGAAAACAAGATGTTCTCCAGCTTGGCAGATTAGAGAAGCTCCGTAAGAAATGAAATAGACTTAAGAATAATGATCATAGTAGTAGAAGATAAAGTTCAGGCAGAAAAGTTCGTAACTTTAGTCCAAAACCCTAATGCCAAAGCAGAAACAATAGCCGATGCCATTAGCCATGAGTTGGCTGCTCTCGATATAAACTACGACAATATTGTTGCTTTGAGATTCGACGGGGCTTCCAATATGGCTGGAAATGTTGGAGTCGTAAGAAAGAAACTGTCAAGAAAGGCAAAGAAAGAAGTTCTCTACATTCACTGCAGAGCACATATCCTGTCCCTCCCAGTATCTTCCTGCAGGGAAAAAATTAAAAAGGTGGAAAGGTTTTCTCAATTTTTAAAGGATGTGTACAGATTGTTTAGCAAATCGCCCAGAAAGGAAAATATTCTTCATGAAATGCAGGCAATAATTATTGATCCGAGTCTCAAAATTCCAGAATATATATAAATGAGATGGTTTTCTCACCATAAAATAGTGAATGCTGTCTCCAGAATCTTGAAGTCGATCTTAATGGCATGTTAGCACATCCACAAAGAAGGAGCAGATCTTGTTAGACATAAGATGGAGCTTCATCATCACCTGACACGTGATGAATGAGATACTCGATGCGCTCTCCTTCCCCAGTAACGCTCTACTAAAGAAGGATTTGAGTCCGACCAAAGTCATTCCTCTAATCACAACAACAAAAAGGCATTTGGAAGATAGAGCAAAACAATGTGAAGACATCAATAGCCACATTCAAAAACAAGTTCTGTGTGAAATACATCAATTCAAACAGGAAGTGCATTTAATTCCTGACGAATATAATAAGAAAGTATTCAAGGAAATTAAAGAATACTGGATGTGCGCGCTTGAAGAAATAGAAACCCTTATCAGCGACAAGGCCATCAACGTCATAACATTCGCGAGTGACTTTGAGACCTTCCACACTTTCGTGGATTTAGAAGATGCCGAAGTAGGGAAGTTTTGCGAAAAAAATGTAATGCTGAATGAAGAAGGCGTGGTCACAAACTTACAATTATTCAAATTTTTCATAAAAACTATGCTCAGTAACCAAACATATAAACCACACAAAAGTATATTGACAAAAATCCTTGAAGCATATATAGGTAGCTTTACTCCGTTTGGCCGGGTCTAACAGGAGAATGAGTTCTGACTGTGATAGCAGACAATGAACAAGTATAAGCTACAAAAGCTCTTAGAAATAATATTNAACAGGAGAATGAGTTCTGACTGTGATAGCAGACAATGAACAAGTATAAGCTACAAAAGCTCTTAGAAATAATATTGGCGATTCTTATTCCGACAGCCTCTGTTGAAAGAGGCTGTCGATGAACAGAGTACTAAACAAGGCAAGAAACAGAATGTTAGCCAGAAACCTTGCAGTATTGTATACTGATCAGCATCGAAGGACCTGAAATTTTGACGGAAGAGTTCTTCGACAAACCCGTAAACGTATACGCAAGCAAAAAACTTCGTCGTGTAAGATTCGTGCAGAATTTTAATAATGTGGCAGGTCTGTGGGCGTTTCCTATAAACTATTCCCTCCTGTTGATTAGGCCTATTATCAGTAAAATTAAAAGCCGGTAATTTTAATGCAGTTGTTGACAAATAGTAATTAAAATGTTGTACAATTTTATGCATTTTTGATATGCATATTTTTTATGAACTGTATTATTCTTTCCATGAATTAATACAGTGGCTTTTTTTTNTTTATGCATTTTTGATATGCATATTTTTTATGAACTGTATTATTCTTTCCATGAATTAATACAGTGGCTTTTTTTTTCTATGAACTGGTTTTATTTCGCTATTTATAATGTCTCACATGACCTTCGATTAGTGTTTAGAAAATCCTCATTTTTTGTCATTTCTTAAATTCTTGGCTGTAACAACATTGTTTTTAAACATTTTATTTTATACTTTGTAGGCTGGGTTTGTATAAGATTTATCAATAGACCATAACTGGAATTTTCNTTTTTAAACATTTTATTTTATACTTTGTAGGCTGGGTTTGTATAAGATTTATCAATAGACCATAACTGGAATTTTCTGTCATTTTAAATTTTCTAAAAGATACATTTAGACCTTCAGTCATCCAGGTATTTTTAGGAAATTGTTGAATGTCAATATCTACCTATACATGAATATATTCTAAACAATGATAGGATCAGCTTCTTTATACACATTACACTAATAAAAAAAACTATAACAGAAAATTAATTTCCTTTAAAAAATAACATTGTTTTATTCTAATAATTACGAGTACAATCCCATAGCAATGTGTACGCAGTACACCACCGAATTCTCGTAATAAAGTCTGTATCTTCTCCACCTCCCCCTCTGAACCACCACCCTCCTCCAGTAACCAATCACGTGCCCTCCCGGAACAAATTGTCGGAAAGAAACACTGGTCAAAAAAGTCTTGCAGTGGATCTTTCTAGTACTGTAATACAATCAGTGTGTGTTAGATCTCAGCTGTTAGTTTCCGTTGAACGTTACCATTCATGAGAGAGTTGAGAGCTTTGGGCGGGTCTTAACAACGAGTTCTTGGCAGGTTACCATTCATAACGAATACAACACAAGTTAGGTATTCTATGAAATAAAAAATATATAAATACATGATGGGTGTAAAAACAATTGTTCAATATAAACAGCCAAATGTTTCATGCCATAAATCATCTGTAATATGTGAACGTGGACCATTTTGACGCCACGAAAAATTGCCTCTTGGTTCTTCCTTGCATCGATGTTTCTAAATACCTTTGAACAAAATACAGCCCGCTCACCAGATCTTTGTCCCTGCTCATGCCGGGAAGGGGCAAAAAGCTGATGCGTCGACTTTACGCTTACTGTACGATGCACGTCTTCACAAATTTCTGTGTATTCTTAATCAGAGATTTTTTATTCAACAAATATCTCAAAGTACTTCTGACTTGCACAATAGAAACAATAACTCAATTTTATGATTTTGAATTTCACAAACAGGAAAAATACTGAAATTGATCCGGGTTTCTACAGAGTCCACAAGTACAGCCAAAGAAATTAGCTAAATGTGTATCGATCTGACTTCTTAAAACCAACCTTATCGGTTGTAAATTTCACCTATTCGGTTCCCAAACTCCGCGGTGACAACTATCAATGCGTGCGGTCCTAGGTTACAGATTACGGATACCGTATGGGAGTGCGGTTAGTCTGCTCGCCTCCCGCCTAGGCGAACCGGGTTCAATCCCGGCCGGGTCACTCCGGATTTTCGCAAGTAGGAATTGGGCCGGACGGTTCCATTGGTTGGTGGGTTTCTTCGGGGATATCCCGTTTCCCCCGCCGTTGCATTCGGGCGCTGCTACATTATCACCTCATTTCACCTCATCGGCTCTCAGACCTCGTTGTTAAGAGTCGCCCAAATCTCTCAACTCAACGCGTGGACGTATGTATGTCTCGAATTTAGAGTGAAGTTTATGTTTCGTTTAGCTGGCAATTCACGCCAACCTCGACTGTCCCACGGATATAAAGATGAGTTAATAATAATAACACTTATAATTTATCTGCAGCATGTAATTTAATGTATTCGGGATACAAAACTGCGAAGCTCGGGACAAGCCTTTTTTCACACGGCACTTTCCTGGTACGAAGACTCGTTTGCCAGTTCGTTCAAAACCACCCGCCATAACTGTAGCTTTTTTTTCTCGGGTTAGCTCCGGTCGAGTGACATCGCCGGGTGCCGGGTCTCTTGTACGCAGGCAGACGGGAGCATTGATCCACCTCGTTAGTTCCTCGTGAGCTCAGCTGAGGTTGACTCAGGCAGTCCCTTGCAGCTACACTACTCTTCGGTTAGATTCCATTCTCTGTTACTTCCAACTTCCCTGAAGCCCTGTTTATCTTCTACTTCCAGTGTATTCCTCCGCCTCATGCAAACAAAGCTTAACCAAGTCTAGAAAATTACAGTAAAGGGACGACGCACCGCATTCGTGTGCACTCGGTGTAATAATGTTTTGCATAAGAACTATTTCTTACGAGGCATTACCAACACACACATTTTATAGTGGTTTTTATTCATATTCATTATAAATGAAATATTGTAATCTATAAATAAAATATAAGTAAAAGTGTAATTTAAACATATATGAGGTATTTTTATGTTAACACAGTGTAGATATGCCGGTTTTGGCATGTGATAAATGTGTAGGATTCAGGATTCGTCCGCCATATTGGATGACGTCATCTTCTTCTATGTCATTCTAGTCAGACGGCAGCCATATTTTTCGACAAAATTGCCTGTTTTACCACAAAAAATCAATTATTTTACCCAAAAATCACTTTTTCACCAAAAAATTTCTAAAAAAAATGGAAAATTAGGAATGTGAATTTGAAACTCCTCGAAGCAAGAGCCGAAAAATTCTAAAGCGAGCGAGAGGCTTCTTAGCTCCTAGCGGAATGAGCCACTTGATCCTCAGAACAGTAAATAGGATTCGAGGCACCAAGCCAGGCCAGCGCACCTGGGAGGATCAGGGGACCTGGCCCCCTCCTCCGACCAACATCCTACACCTACCACATAGACCCCTCCCCCTCACCCACTTAAAAATCCTCACCTTATCTATCATTATCACCACTACCACCACTACCAAGAAATTATTACAAAACAATCACAAAAAATCGAAAAAAAAATCGAAGAAATCGAAGAATATCTCATGCTGCTCTACCCTACCCATTGCTGATCCCGCCAACCTCATCACAACCCCACTTCACCACCAAACCAGGCAAATATAATAACATCAAGAAAAATCGAAAAAATTATTATAAAAATCGAGGAACACAACTCTATTCCTTGCTCACGCCACCACCTTCACCTCACCCCCTCTCCTCATTACACCTTCTGGCAGTTATTATAACACCAAAAAAAAATAAAAGAATTATAAAAATTGAGTAACTTATTATGTTAACCTCACACTCACCCCTCCACCCTTACACCACCTACCCACTCACCGCAATCCACCAAGTCATAAAAATTCAAAAATATCGAGACGAAAAATCGAAGAAAATATAACTTTAATGACTCCGACCATCAAGTTGGATGTCAGTAACCTTATCCCCTATAACCTTAAGAAAACAAAAAATCTAGAAAAATTATAAAAAAATCGAAAGGACCTATCAAAGTTTAGGAACATATTACATTGCCGACTAGGACACCCATGTTAAAAGTCGTGACTTTGACCTTAAACCTAATAATATTAAACTAAAAATCTAGAAAAAACGTTAAAAATCGAATAAATTTAAAAACAAATCGTTGAACACGTTATGCGAGTGCCTCTAACATCCATGTTGAATGTTTACGGCCATAACTTTGGCCCCGTTGTCCTTCAACTCGAAAAATCAAGAAAAAATCGCCAACAATCTTATACGTATTACAACAAGCCAAGTTGGATGTGTGTGACACTGAGCGTTCGATTCTCATAAAGATTGCAGGGTACAGCCACTCGCTAGTACGAGAATCAGCAGCCGACTGAATACCCACCTCTATATTTAGTGGATATATAGGCGACCAATCTTCCGACCCACAAAGTGAATTATTGACTCCCACCCCCACTCTATGTTAAGAACTGCCCAAATCTCTGCACTCACTCCCACCCCCACCCATGCCCCAGGCCACCACACGTCTCGTCGCTCCACTTCCCTCGCCATTTACTTACCATAGCTCAGCCGCCATCATCATCCACGCAAGCCACCAACCCACCACTCGACTTTATCCCTTGTTCATTAACTGGCCATAGCTCGTCCTCCTCACCATCCGCCCACTCTACCGCGCCTCGTAGGTCTCCCATCCCGTCATTGGCATTAAATGTCTCGTCATAATCGCCTGACGAATCTGTACCCATCGACGCAGCAAGAGGTATTGACGGCAACACTTGCTGGCTCTCACAAAACGAACCCTTGCAGTTCTTGGTGTGGTTCTTCAATTTATCACCTTGCATAAACTGTGTGCGGCCATCGTCGTAATGCTTCATCGCGCGAAAAGAACTCATTGTACAGGCGCTTCCCTTATGTCACCAAGTATTGCAACTTTTGCTGAAGATCTTTTCACAATACGGCCATGGCTGCCAAATATCCCTCTTAGCCAAGATGCACGCCTCCTTTGCATGAAATTCCCTATCATTTAAGCGTATGAGGTTCTACCTTGAGACGCATTAATCCCTCGTACCTACCGCGGGCCCCAATAACACATAGTTTTAAAGTAGGTTAGGAAAAAAAAAANTTACAGTAGCAACACTGTTTTCCATGTAATTTTCTAGCCGTGGTAGAAGCTGCATCCATATAACTAAATATTTAATTTACCGAAAAATAATGTACTATTTTGTTAACAGAATTATCAAACAATTGAGATACTTACATGTTATGGAAACAACCAAACATGTCATCATACAAGAGGTGATTTTTCAAACGTTTGTTCAGAAAAGTATGAATATACGCGAATAGACAATACTTAAGTTCGGCTTGTTGTCAGATTTCGGTATGAATTGCCATGCAATCTTCCACTGAATTAATATTGATTTTACTTTTATTTTAGTTGTATAATTAGTCCATAATTTTGAATTTGTTAAAAAATATGGTATGGTTTACTAACTTTTTATGTCCACAGACTGCGTGCTTTTCGGTCACAAATCTGTACTGTGGGAAAGTTTGTTTTTGTGTTACCTTATTCGTTTACATTTGTCTTTGAACTACATAAACAGTTTCACAAATTTGTTTAAATATCGATATACGGCGTGTTTCTAAAACACGAGGTTAATCTTCGGCAGGCAATTAATTCATTGTGAAAATATAAAACGAAAATATACGTACAACTTATCCCCCAAAGTGATTATTATGGGGGCTATGCGTCCCAAAATTAGAGTTTTAAAATGCGCTAAGTTGAAAATATCAGAATTCACTTGTGATTAAGCAACAAGTTGGTGAACTGTGTTTTATATAAGAAGATCTTACAACTCGTAAATCGCGGTCGGTAATACCATCCCTCTTCCTTTGGGAAATGGCTATTGATACCCTATGCTTTCATAAAACGTTGCAAAACTACGTAATAAGCAATTTTTAAAGACAACATACGAATCAGCACGTCTAAATTAACAAAAAATGTTTTCTTATCGGAACACTCTCAGATGAAAAGTTTCTGAGATAATTCATGTTGAACATTCAAAACAGAAGGTGTGTTGCATACCACGTAGGCAAACTACAATACTGAGTAAGGCAATTTAAAAGAGGATTGTACAGGGATGCACAACTCCCTTAATAATCACTTGACCAGAATAGTGGTACTTATCTTTTTTTTTTTTTTTTTTGTCTTACACGCACTGCCAAAGTTTGTCCATGTGTTTTAGAAACACGTACAACTGCCTTTATTTATCTTATTTCAATAGCATTTCGCATTTTGAGAGCCTAGTGTTTAATGTTTAATATATTGAACATAGTTTTATGATAAGTTACCACATCACATACGTTGATACCTGCCAAATGCTGAAGTTTGGAAGTAGGTACTGATTCTGCTCTGTGGCGTGANTTACCACATCACATACGTTGATACCTGCCAAATGCTGAAGTTTGGAAGTAGGTACTGATTCTGCTCTGTGGCGTGAAGCGCCAGAACTTGATGCTAGCCCTCAGTGACAGGGCGTAGGAATACGTCGACACTGTTGTCTCTAGGTCCAATTTACTAATAAATTACACTGGCTTTGTGAGTTCACATAATCGAGTTTTATTGTTGCTTGAACAGGTTAACTGGTACATGAACTCACGAGACAAACTCCCCTCCCCTTTTTCTATGTAGGCTACGTATGGTACTTGGCGCGGCGATTTTGCGTCGTGGGGGGGGGGGA
>NQII01004000.1:155185-202236 GCA_002778355.1 Clitarchus hookeri
GGCCTTGATCACCTCGTGCCGTTTCAGGGTCCGCCATGAATAAATCATAGTCGCTGGAGTGCAAGTCCTCGCTAATTGATGGCCGACTCTCGCGAGGGACGACTACAAGTTTCTGTTTGGAATTCCGTGTGCCCGCAGCCAAGTATCGTCAATATATCTGGGGTCGCGGTGGTCTAGTGGTCAGACTAATCGCTTCCTACATAGATGAAACGGGTTCAATTCCCAGCGGGGTCGCTCCCGGATTTTTGCACGTGAGAACCGTGCCGGACAATGCTGCTGGTCGGCGGGGTTTCTCAGGTATATCCCGTTTCCCCAGTCTTACATTCCGGCGTCTCTCCATACTCACCTCGCTTCACGCTCGTCGGGTCTCAAGAACTCGATGTTAAGGCTCCCGCCTACCTGGAGTTTATTTCCGCGTTTGAGGCCGATAAGCGTGGGAGTGATAAGAACGACACTGCCATCGCCGCTAAGCGCAAGGCTCTGAACTGGCATGTACCTATGCGACCTTTAGCGGTGACCATATTATTTTATTGGTGGAAAATCTGTAGTGATGTTCAGTGCATGACCCTTAGGTATTTTTGTATGTATCTGATGCGCCTATGTTGAACTACAGCGCTTTGAAAAGGCAGTTTCTAGCGGTTTTGGAGAGCTCAAAAATAGTGTTTATAATGAGCGTGGCTTCTTGAAAGCACTCAACAGCCCTCGTCTGAAGTGTGTGTTCTCTTCACAGAACAGCACATTGGACGCACGTTTGATAGTTTCTGGGAAGAACGTGTATTTCAAACACTTTGCAACGGAGTTAAAGAGCCAGGTAGGCGGGAGACTTAAAGAGACGCCCAAATATATGTCGTTCGGCCTTGCTGACCGAAGGCACAGAGTAGAATAGAACACAGAGGCGAAATAGCGCAGCGGTTCCTTTGATGTGGGCCAACCCGTTCTCTGATTGGGCTGCGTGAGACTCTGGGAACGGGCCTTGTGTCTGATTGGCTACTGGGTGTTGGCAGCAGGTTTTCTATTGGCTGAATTGCCGGCTGGCAAGTAGGTTACCAAGGCACTGATTGGCGAACGGCGTTACGACATATTGCTATCGAGTGACGCCATTTTGCTGGCATGCATTGTTCGCGGGGTAAGCGGCTGTTTTAGTGTCTATATTAAGTACTCTGTGCCAAAAAGGGATTTTGACGAGAGGTGGAATACGACAGTTACGTCGTCACCCACAGTGATGGTTGATACGATGCTAGTGATCGAGATCATCCAGGATGAAAGCTCCTACTCACTTGATTTCACCATTAAATCTCATGATGCGGAGGATTTTCAACCTTAGGAATTTTCTTGGAATGATTGCATTTTATCCTGTGCCTTTATTCGGCTGCTCTTCCACCCCGTCTCATCAGACTTCGATCCTACCACGTGATGGACAAAAACAACACGAGTCTCTCGGGCTAATGTCTCAGATGACACTTTTCCACGCCATTCAGGATGTGAAACAACATTTAGATTTGTTATTTGAATTATTCTCACGACTGAGTAAGTAACAGAGTAAACTATAATAATGAACGTGCACTATTGCATATATTTTGGTAAGTTACGAAAAGCTTACAATTCAGAATACTGCAGGCTTTTGTGTTCGTTGTCCTGGGTTAGAGTAACGTCTTGTTGATCTGAGAGACCCTCAAGATGCTAGTGAAATGTATGACTAAACTACGGATCCTGCAACCAGCAAGGCGAGGCTACAACCCGGGAGCCAAGGTAACCTCACCAACTCAGCTACTTTGCGCGTTCGAGGACTTGAACACGTGAGCTCTAAAGCCTCATCGCCTCTACGCGCAAAGCCTCAACTGACACGCCGTCTTTCCGTCGGCGACTCGCGGGAACGGGACTTTAGGCAGTACCTCGTATTTTTATTGCACCCTTATAAGATAAAAGTATAAGGCGTGCCTAAACATGTTCGAGTGTATAGAACATTTTTCGGATAAAATTGGTTATAAAAACACCCACTTTAGCCGTTTTCACTACCAAAAAATAATCCTTGGAGTTGAAATGAGGACTTGAATCTGGTCTTTGGGAATTAAAGGTTTTTTTACATGCTTTTCGTGTTTATGTACCACTAAAAAATATCCAACCGTTTTTCAATCACGCGTATTCTAACGAATCCCTGCGGCGCATTTAATGTGCCATCAAAGCAGAGTCCTTAAAAAAACACACCACTCTGTAGGTAAGCCTCAGTCTGCATGTATGTAATATTCTACCCGGTGGGACTGTCCCCGGCACTGCCACCAGTACACGTCCGTCTCGGTCCTTTCGATAAGCCCCTGATGGGGAAACGGTAATCCTGTCTCTCTGGAGCGGTAAAAGCTGCCCCTGTTCGCCCGAAAATCACATCACCATTTAAGCGATCGAGCCGTCGGTCCTAACAAACCCATACGTAACATGGAAAGTAAGTACTATGGGCTGTCGTTTGTAAGTTATTTCCAGTGCCCAGTCCTTTGATGGCGGATTCGTGATGGTAACGGTTAACTCTGTGCGCTAGAGGAGATCAAGACGGATCCTATTCCCTGTGAGTGGTCGGATGTTGAGCTTCAATAACGCTCCTGTGGTGTCCTAGAGAGACACCAGCGGTTTGGATAGTACCCGGGCCAAACCCCACGCTTAGTACCGAGTACGACGGTCTCGGTACATATGTAATGGCGTGACTGCAAGCATTTGTGAATCAAGTTGGGGTTCTGGACGTGGATTACACCGGCGAGAGCTTGCCACTCCTGCTATTAATGGGCGTGTGGAGAACACGGAGAGAAAAGTGTGTTCCAGCCAACAAAATAATTTTGAAGTTATACTTATTTTGGCGCGTTGAGGGTAAAAGTATAGTCTGCAACGGAAGTTGCGCGCGCACAGTGTAACGAAATTCGACAGTAAACGTGGTAAGGGTATCACCAAACGCGCATGCGCGTATCGTCTAGCTAATGTAAAAAGCGAATTGAAAAACATTTCATTTATATAGTTTGAATTCAATTATGATATGAGACAAGATCTGAATGAATATAAGCGTGAAATGGTAACATACGTAATAAAATCTTATTTTAGGCTCGCCAAAGAAGTATAACTTCTAACGCACGTACATAAGTACACGCACCCATTTTTTTTAAGGGTCAGATATATATATATATATATATTGTTCCCCAACAAAATATGTTCTTGAGTAAACATAACTTGAAAAGCAATAATATTAATTTTGTTCATCTAACAAAATACACACTTGAATTAACAAATCCTCTGTGTTGGGCTAAAAGAATTAGTGTTAACAAACTATTTGGCTGAATTAATTGTATATATTTGTTTGGTCACTCATTTCATTTCCTTTGTTCAAAAATACAGCTCTGGAGTTTGCGTATATTTTTTGTACCAGTTAGGATAGTAACAGTATTTTTTTATTTATGCTTAATAATGGCATAAATAACATAATAAAACAAGTTCAACAGAAAACGATTAAGTAAAGCTGTAAAATTGGTAATATTTATTTGCGCACGTTATCCATTACTACAAATGTAATTACTTAAACACATTCGAGTTTCATGAGTAGTCACTTAAGCTGAAGTTGTTAGGGCGTGGCACTCGCGTGCAAACGCTCTAGGTTTGGATCTTGGCCGGTCTTCAATTCCTTTTATATTAACCGAAGCTGTTTAACGTGCGTAGAGCCAAACAAATATTTAGGTTCACCAACCAACTCTTTGTCTGGGGCAACCAAATAAGAACAACAAAATAATTTGGTTCCAACAACAAAATATTTCATTTCTCCTATACAAACAATTAATTTGGTTGCGCCAAACAAACTTTGTTTGTTTCAACAAAACTTACTTCCCCCACCTACTGGGCTGTCGGGGCGCTCTATTGCCGAACGACTAAGAGCGCTGCGCTAAAACAACAAAACTCACGGTTACAGACTGCGTGTGTTAATAATTAATTATATATGCGTGCCTGAAGACAGGAACAAATTCTGGTTCACTAAACGTCGCATTGGTTTCGATGTAAGAAGCCTGCAGTGGTCGTCTCTTATTTTATCCAGTTCTTTTTTTTTATTTTATCTGTGTTATGTTCGTTGGTGTTGTCTTCGCTATGCTGTCTTGAGTTATGTGCATGTTTTGTCGTTCGTTTGCCTGATTACACTTTCCTGTTTGTAAGTGCGTTATTTGCGTATATTGTGGCAACATATAATCTTGGCTTGTTTTTTGGCGTCTGTGTATTTTTATGTCATATTACATGTTTTCTCATAAGTGTTGTGTCAAGTCTCCTGGGGCATATCCAAGTTCCTGAAGGATTAAGTTCTTGATAAAAATAAAAGCACTAAATTAAATTCCTTAATTTATTTACAATGTTATAAAATACATGCAACTATTATTTAAAACGTTAAACTATCTGGCTCTACTATTAACACTTAATATTTTTAACATATACAAAAAAAAATTCAATAGCCATACACTAACATGTAAAATGTCTGCCACTCGCGCATAAAGTTCAACTGTTCAGTATCACTCTCTACTCTCCCGATGCTCGCAGATAACACTCACTGTTCACTACGCCGCCGCCCGAATTTCCCATGGTAACACGCGCGTGGCACAATTGTCGGTACAAGACTCCATGTACAGAAGCCTGCAGCGGCTTATACAGCTGAGCTGACCTGGTCCAGAAGCTTACTGGCACCTTGAATCACCAAAGCGAGAATAGTCGCACAGCACAGGACGGGAGTGGCATCAGTCCCAATAGCCTTATCGCGGCATGTGTTAGTGTTATCAGGTATGTTTGTAACACTGCCTTCTCTTCTCCGATTACTGGTGATATCATACTGGGAGGAGAAGGGCACAAAGGCGAGCATGTAACAATACTACGAATTTCTGGAATTGTAATAGTTGAATATAATATTTCAGTCAATATGTAGATTTTCGTTTCAAATGAAGCCGTCAGCTAAAATGTTATTGAGTTTTGAAACAATTTCATAAACGACGTATACATTTAATACACCTCGATATCTACTTGTATTTCGTTAGATTTCTTAAGTGTACAATATGTGACTTACAAAATTTTACATCATTTCCCCATGGTGGTATTTTATGGACGCTTGAGAAAATGTGTTTGATTTTAACTCGCATAACTTTCACCATCATTCAGTGTGCTATCAATAACAATACGAACAAGTCTCATTTCGATGACTTAGTACTTAATAAATTTTATTTAGCCCTTTCAACCAGTTATGTAAGTTTAAATTATTTTCGTTTTATTTTTCATAGCTGGTTGACGAATGAGTAAACTACACAGCAAGTGACTCGGATCAGCTGAATGCAACTATACGTCAGTGGAAGTCATGCGTAACTCTGTGAAATCGAGGCTCCAACAAAATTAGCAAGTAACAGGTTTTGACTGTTTTGAGCAAAAGTATTTAATTAATTGTATTCCATTTTCACGTATTCATGTTCATGGTTTGAATGATGAAACAAGTACAGATGTAAGACCTTCTTAAGAGTTAGTTGTCCGGACGTATTTCCTGTGCATTCGTAGTTTCCGCGTTTACGCGAATCTCGGCAAATAAATGTCCTGGGAATACGACTTTTTTGAAAAATAAAAAAACTATTATCTAAGCCCGTAAAGTTTCGTTTTTATTATATTAATTGTATTATAAGAGAAAAATCCACGAAGATGGTTAGAAATCGGAATTTTGGAGCTTTCCTACGCATTTTCCTTAAGAGGTAGGAGAAAAATAAAACTGTACAGTCGTAGATTAATCTATGCGCCTATATAGAACGTAATAGAATCCCACTGTTACAGATCTCAGTTGCAGAGGAAAGCGTAACAGCTGAAGCACTGCCCGCAGGTTCAGCGCCTTGTGCGTAGGGGCGACGGGGCTGATGGTCGCGCGTGTTATTGTCGCCCGTATCGCTGTGCCTCGGAAGCGAAATAAAAATCTTGGGGCCAAGTACTCTTACGTCTACACAGGGAAACTTTTCGTACTAGATGTTATGTAAAATTTATATTAAAAAAAGTAAAATACATGTATGTCATCGGTACATGTACACTGAAGAGCCAAGAAAACTGGTATAGGCGTGCGTATGCAAATAACATAGGTATGGAACCAATCAGAGTAACGCGATGCGGTCGGCAGCTAGATCGGTTACTGCTGCTACAATGGCAGGTTATCAAGATTTAAGTGAGTTTGAACGTGGTGTTATAGTCGGCGCACGAGAGATGGGATATAGCATCTCCGAGGTAGCGATAATATTTGGATGTTCGCGTACGACCATTTCACGAGTGTACCGTGAATATCGGGAATCCGGTAAAACATCACATCTTCGACATCGCTGCGGCCGGAAAAAGATCGTGAAAGAACGGGACAAACGACGACTGACAAGAGTCATGAAACGTGACAGACGTGCAACCCTTTCTCAAATTGGCGCAGATTGGATTTGTGGACTGCCCTGCAGGATTCATGGTGTGAATTGCCTCCTGCATACCTTCAGACATTAGTCGAGTCATTGCCACGTCGTCTTGAGGCACTTCTTCGTGCTCGGGGGACCCAAAGCGATATTATCAGGTGTAGTATTTTTTTTTGGCTCTTCAGTGTATATCATGCGTATCAACGAACCTTTGAAAAATCACCATAGGCGTAATATGTCAACCTGTTTTTTTCAATAACTTGTATACCACAAATATATTACGCTGTGATTAACTTTACAGTGCTGTTTTCTTGAAAAAATTAAACTTTAACTTAGTATATTCTATTACTTGTAATATTTATTTCGTAGTAAATACTAATTAAAAACTGTGAGAGCAACGATGTGTCGGCAACGGCTAGTAAGAAACAGTTCACAGTTAAAATATGCTTTAAACATAGTTTTTTGGAATGATATTTGGAGATTAAACGTTGCCTATTTCAAGGTGAATTTTTAGGTAGCACTGCAGGAAACATATTTTATTGCTATAGTTGAAAATATCAGCGCAAATTACTGTGCGTAGGCCCTAGTGACATGGTGGTTTTTTTTTCGTCCGAAGATGAAATTTTAATAGGTGGAGCGGAGCTTGTCACGCTCTCTCTCTCTCTCTCTCTCTCTCTCTCTCTCTGTATCTCTCTATCTCTTTATCTCTCTCGGGAAGTTTCGCACCGCCTGTAGTAACAGGATAATTATATATGTTTTCAATTTTAGCATATTTCATACTTATTACATTAAAAATAACGATTTTTGAATTTGTAATTTACAACTGAAACGAGATTTTATTGTAAGAATACTTATTATAATATAATTAGATGTGATAGCTGGACGGTTACAAATCCGAAGTTGGCACAAGTGGTGACTGGCTACACCGACATGTGATGGCGAGTTTCTAAACTAAGCATGTTGTGATAAATCTGTTTTTCCGCGGCAGAAATAAATACACAGTGAAGTGCGTCGTGACCGCTGTGTGTGTGACATTAGACCAGTGTGTATGTGATTGCAAATGTCGGACCTGTGAAATTTATACGTTTTAACCGCGAGCTGTTTTTAAGAGTAAATTAATTGTTTGAAAGTCGCGTCTGTTTATCACAACGTTGTAACCTTGCCCTAGGTGTTTGAAACACAATTGTGTAACGTGCTTACGTTTCTGTGATTTGAATGTTTTCCACAACCCCAGCAAAATACTAAGCCCAGTCAGATAAATTTAAATAAACAATGAAATGAACTTAGAAAACCGTAAGTACCAATGCATATAATTGTGAGCGGAATAAAAGTTACTGTAGGCCCATTTGTGTGTCTGTTGACCACTATCTTCTAAGTTTGTCGTTGCCACGTACAAAACATAAGCGACACGAGTTGCGTGCTTGAATTTACCGTGTCTTTTCGTTGGACTGGTTGTTCGTTTTAATTTTTATTCCAACTGAGGCCGTCCTTTTAACGAAATAACCCAACACATATTAATAACAAGAAGTTAAAAACTACTGTTCTTTCCCCCGCAGTTATAACAAGATTAAACGCAGTCGAGGCAAAATATTAACTTGTATTATATGTAATGTGCTATATCGTGTATAACACAAATATGTTAACAATGTAAAATAATAACCGTAAGAACTATCGTCAACATAGACATTGTTAAATGTCATAAAACTGACCTAAATATGGTTATAGGACTAAATTGTGGACATTCGTACGAAATGGTTTTTGAAATATGACTAAATTCTTTGAATAGCTGAAAACAGTAAAAAATCATTTGACAGTTGAAACGTATTAACATCTCAGTGTTTATGTTTACGTGTAGTTGAAAGATACGTAATCGGTAACCAAAAGTGTAACTTTAGCAGGGATTCAGAAAAGTGTTAAGTAACCGTGAATGGCGTATAAGAGCTTCTCATGTGCTGTGGCGTGTACTAATGTTATGTGTATATTAACACGTGACACCTGGAAAAAATTGTTTATAAACCATTTTAATAATCTTTAGCATGCAGCTACGCTAACAATAAAACATTGGAACTATATTATTGTCATGGTTGTAGCAAGATATCATTTTCCTAGTCACAATTCTGTGATGGTATATATCACATTTGTATCCCTACATTTCTAAGGCTGCTTCACATTTCTTAATTTCCGTTTCACATTAACAGCACCGCACATTTCCTTAATGTTCGTGAGGGCCATTACAACTTGCTTGAAAGTAATAATACGACTTGCAGTAAGGAGTGGAAGTTAATATTACTTGTTACAGCATTTTTTATGTTAAATTGCTAAATATCAGAAGCAGTGAAGTATAACGCAGAATAATTTTTCGGGTGGAGGGGACTAAGAGACGGCAGTATTTATAACTGAGCTTATATTTGTGCGGGTTTTAAAAATCGTGCTTCTTAAAACCTATTGTCGTTCTTTCCGCCCGGAAATAAATTAAAGACTGAAAAGTTATTTAATTATTTATAGTAGTTAATTGACGAGTGCGGTAGTAACCACATGGACTCGGGCTTCGCCCTCCACAATTCCCACGTGTGAAAGTACAGGTGTTACCCCACCGCGAATCCAACCCGCATCAATTTATTGGGTGTCTGGTGCGCTGTCCATGCAAATATCGTGCCTTTTTTTTTCGTGATGGCACTGCTCCTTCTCATGAGTGATACAAACTTCCGGATGTATATAGTTCGTTTTGTTGTGACTTGGGGGAAAATTTTTACTTTCTATTTAGTAAATAATGAGTAATTTTTTACTCACAACACAAAAAAAATTTATTGAATATTAATATAAGCATGATATCACGTAAATAGTATTAGGAGAAAAATATTTTTTTTGGAACCTAATATGCAATTTACATATTTAATTTCATGCTTCACAATTTTGCTTGTTAATTCATAGAGAATTTATAGAATTGGCGGTATTTTCTTCTTTAGGAATGGAATATGAACACAAGTAACAGTATCTCGTTTGAGGTTTATAATTTTCATTATAATTCTTATTTATTTTGAGTTTATAAATAGATCTCTCTGTAGCCATACTCATTACAACGACTATATTGATGCGTGAGTATTTAAAATCCGTACTCCTTTCACAATGAACAATCGCTTTAGAGAATCTTGAATGCGTAGTTCCTTGTTGCCAAGGTGAAGTAAGTCAGAAGGTTCATACCCATTACTATGGCGAAAAGCGCTCTGTTATCTCCTTCCCTCCCAAGTTCAGATTTAGACGAAACATTTTTAATTCCTTCAGATTTTTTCAGTTCTGCTGATGGACCTACAAATATTTTGTTAAATCGGGTAGTGGAAGCAATTCATGGAGCTCTTTGGTTTTGGCAAAGTTGCTTTCGAAGTCACTGTACAAATGGGCATACTGTTCCCTAATGGTTTACCAATGTCACAATGACAACAGTAGATGATTTAATAGAAAGTTCTGAGCATTAGCCTAAACAGATTATGTTAGTAGCAAAAGAGATCAACAAACGAATATTTTCTCACACCACTAAGGATTTAATAAAAAATACTAGAAATTGAAATGGAGGTAAGCCATCAATAATCAAATCATCATCAAGGAATATATTTATACAACGTTATTTTATCTTTAATAATCATAAACATGGTCGTCGGCGTCATTGCCGTGAATTGTCTCTGAAATCGTTCATGCATTTACTGGTACATACAGCGAAATTTGTCTTTTAAGTAACGTTAGATATGTATGAGGTTCGCGGTGAATTTGCAGTATGTCAGTCAATAAACTCGGCTGGATGGCACATTTTAGTGACAGTAAGTAACTTCTTCCCAAACGGCAAGTGTGACTGCTGCAGCAGACCACCTGCTCTCAGGATGCTTTCTGATAAGCAGAAATATTGTTTTATAAATGGGAAATAATATTTATTACCATCAATTGTGCATTACTTTGGTTAAAGCAAATAATTTTATGGTTCCCTGGAGAATCTTAAGTGATCCTTATAATGCATCAATCTGAAATGGCCTTGTCCAATTCTCATATCCAGGGTGAGCATTTTTTATTTTTTTTTTACAAAATGCATATATAGCGCAGTGACTGCCTGTACCCAGTTCAGACCTAAACTTGAAAAGTGAATAAACGAAGGGAGACTTGTCCTCTGTAATTTGAAACACTACAGTACTCCACTCCCTGCATGACGCACACATACCCCGGACACAAGTGAACTGGAGTGGCTCTTACTTTTACCCAAGTAGCCAGGAATATCAAAACCATTATAAATTATGTATGCGTTTAACAGGCGTGAGGCCACTAGACACGTAGTCAGCGATGTTATGCTCGTGCGGAACAGCGCATGCGCAACACAAGTGCATGCTTTCATTTGTCTGACATGGTTAGCAACATTTCCGTCACAAACTAATCTACCTTTTAAGGCAGAATAACTGCAGAGACCGCCCACAAACCAACACAACTCGTAGAAAGCAAGCACAAATAGCTGTCAAAAGTATAAAATGTTGGTAGTGATATAACATCATTGGTGCTTGTAATTATAGAAGTAATTGCGATAATTAACAGAGGCGTGCACCTTTTATTTTGCGAGGAAGACATGTGTGGTAAACTTAACATATCACGACACATTCACAATTCGCACATGAATGGATATGCAGCAATACTTAACTTCTCAGAGTAGCCATGCAAGTCGTAAGTAACTTGTGAGTTTTGCTAGTATTACATAGTCGCTGTTACTAATATCCTGAAGGGCGCATTCCGTCGCGAATGTTTTCAAATTTCCAGTGATTTCAAGAGGCATTCTGAACACCGGCCACATAAACCAAACGACATTCTCTTGATAGAAGCTTTGTGAGGAGGATCACTGATGAAAGTCATCGTATAAGATCGAAGATCCTGGTAGTATCCTACAAGAATTCATATTGTCAAAAAATAGATATTAAAAGGATGAGCTGTAAAGATTTATCTCTAATATAATGCCTTTCCGATCATACTATAGGACCTTCTCCCAGTGATTTTCATCCTATTAAATATTTCTAAAAGACATAGATTGCCCTCAGGTGACAGCACTTTGTGAACAGCGGTGCACTGGCTAGTGCTGTATTTAATGTTGGAACTTACATCACAGAAATAACAGTTTTATTTATTTTATGAATCCCACAGCAGGAAGAACATATATTGCTCCACCAACAAAATAATAAAAACATTTTTGTAAATATGTAACAATCATTAGCTGCGAAGGAGGAATGCTCGTGTTCTGCCAAATCCCATTTGTAAGAAATGCAAGATGCGGAGATGAAGAAGTGCTGTATATAACTGTGCTGAGCTTGTTGTTTCGACAGGTTGATAATTCGATTTCTTACACCTGTATACACAATGCATAACAATCTACTTGATGCCCCTGCGAACGAAACAGGTAGAACAAAATAATTAAATAATATACCAGTATTATCATTCTGAAATTAGGGCCAGTTAATGACATTACTAGAATATATATGACTCAGGGCCGTATACATAGTCGTGTACCAGCACTTGAAACTAATTTTGAGAACAACTTTTGTTAAAGAAACATTTATTGAGATTGTTTAGTGACTTATTAAGAATTACTGTTTGTTCACAATGTCGGGACTAAGTCTAGACTTTACAATTCAGTAGTCAACTCTTAAAACTACTGTTTATTAAAAGGCACTGAAACTAGTATTGAGAGCGACAAAATTCTCGCTTCGCGTAATTCATGTCCGTAGATGACTTGAGACTCGAGGTTGTGCAATTTTATTAGTTATATTTGACATATTTGGTTATATTTAAGTACGAAAATATATTTTTTTTGAATTATACGAACATTCTCTTGATATTCATGGTATCAATGATAATAAAGGTAAAAATGAGGAAATACCCATTTTTTCNAATTATACGAACATTCTCTTGATATTCATGGTCTCAATGATAATAAAGGTAAAAATGAGGAAATACCCATTTTTTCCCGACTGATACAACAAATTGGGACATTTTATTTCAAATACCTCTCTTTATAGCAGTAAATAAATGGTTAATTTCCTGATTTTATTTGAAGCATATTTTACGACAACACTAACTTAATAATTATTTTTGGTATTAACTTTCCGAACTAAAGGATTTGCTGCTTCTACAGTTTCTGTTTTACATTCCAAAAACACATTTGATGCTTGGTGCCAACTATCAACAAATGTTCAAACTACGATTATTTTACGAATTTATTAAACAATATTTATATGTTTACTGTTCACATATTGCATAGCAGANATGTTCAAACTACGATTATTTTACGAATTTATTAAACAATATTTATATGTTTACTGTTCACATATTGCATAGCAGTTACTGTATACTATTGTAGGTCACTATACGTTGATAATACACACAACTATAGTCAAAACAGCAGACCTCGTGAAACTGTAAACGTAATATGCTCTTTTCGTGCCGAGATTTTGGAAAAAGACGCTGTGTTTAGAGTTTTGTTATTTATTTGGCGTATATGTGAACTATGCAATTTTCTNAAGACGCTGTGTTTAGAGTTTTGTTATTTATTTGGCGTATATGTGAACTATGCAATTTTCTTAGTTGTCGTATTTAATATATGAAATTGTTAATGTTTCTTCGCCATCGTGTAATGTTTGCTTATTAATACGTTTCTCGGCACAATCCACGAGAAAAAATTTACCTAAATAAAAAATAAACAGTCGAGCCTAGCGCCAGACAAACGCGCATCGACAGCAAAAAAGAAATACCTTGGTTTCTGCTTCGAAGAGTTTTTTGCGAGGCTATACAAAAAACCCTACCTCACAATATAATGTGACTTGAGGAAAGAAGCTTGAAACTAGTATCAAGTAAGTACATCTCGTTNGACTGCTGCAGCAGACCACCTGCTCTCAGGATGCTTTCTGATAAGCAGAAATATTGTTTTATAAATGGGAAATAACATTTATTACCATCAATTGTGCATTACTTTGGTTAAAGCAAATCATTTTATGGTACCCTGGATAATCTTAAGTGATCCTTATAATGCATCAATCTGAAATGGCCTTGTTGAATTCTCATATCCAGGGTGAGCATTTTTTATTTTTTTTTTACAAAATGCATATATAGCGCAGTGACTGCCTGTACCCAGTTCAGACCTAAACTTGAAAAGTGAATAAACGAAGGGAGACATGTCCGCTGTAATTTGAAACACTACAGTACTCCACTCCCTGCATGACGAACACATACCCCGGACACAAGTGAACTGGAGTGGATCTTTCTTTTACCCAAGTAGCCAGGAATATGAACATCATTATAAATTATGTATGCGTTTAACAGGCGTGAGGCCACTAGACACGTAGTCAGTGATGTTATGCTCGTGCGGAACAGCGCATGCGCAACACAAGTGCATGCTTTTATTTGTCTGACATGGTTACCAACATTTCCGTCACAAACTAATCTACCGTTTAAGGCAGAATAACTGCAGAGACCGCCCACAAACCAACACAACTCGTAGAAAGCAAACACGGATAGCTGTCAAAAGTATAAAATGTTGGTAGTGATGTAACAGCATTGGTGCTTGTATTTATAGAAGTAATTGCGATAATTAACAGAGGCGTGCACCTTTTATTTTGCGAGGAAGACATGTGTGGTAAACTTAACTCATCACGACACATTCACAATTCGCACATGAATGGATATGCAGCAATACTTAACTTCTCAGAGTAGTCATGCAAGTCGTAAGTAACTTGTGAGTTTTGCTAGTATTACATAGTCGCTGCTACTAATATCCTGAAGGGCGCATTCCGTCGCGAAAGTTTTCACATTTCCAGTGATTTCAAAAGGCATTCTGAGCACCGGCCACATCAACCAAACGACATTCTCGTGTAAGAAGCTTAGTGAGGAGGATCACTGATGAAAGTCATCGCATAAGATCGAAGATCCTGGCAGTATCCTGCAATAGCATTTTGTCAAAAAATAGATATTAAAGTAATGAGATGTTAAATTTTGTTTCTAATATAATGCCTTTCCGATCATACTATAGGACCTTCTCCCAGTGATTTTCATCCAATTAAATCTTTCTAAAAGACATAGATTTCCCTCAGGTGACAGCACTTTGTGAACAGCGGTGCACTGGCTAGTGCTGTATTTGATGTTGAAACTTACATCACAGAAATAACAGTTTTATTTATTTTATGAGTCCCACAGCAGGAAGAACATATATTGCTCCACCAACAAAATAATAAAAACATTTTTGTAAATATGTACCAATCATTAGCTGCGAAGAAGGAATGCTCGTGTTCTGCCAAATCCCATTTGTAAGAAATGCAAGATGTGGAGATGAAGAAGTGCTGTATATAACTGTACTGAGCTTGTTGTTTCGACAGGTTGATAATTCGATTTCTTACACCTGTATACACAATGCATAACAATCTACTTGATGCCCCTGTGAACCAAACAGATATAACTAATATACCAGTATTATAATTCTGAAATTAGGGCCAGTTAATGAGATCACTAGCAGATATATGACTCAGGGCCGTATGCACAGTCGTGTATCAGCACTTGAAACTAAATTTGAGAACAACTTTTATTAAAGAAACATTTATTGAGATTGTTTTGAGACTCATTCAGAAGTACTGTTTGTTCACAATGTCGGGACTAAGTCTAGACTTTACAATTCAGTAGTCAACTCTTAAGACTACTGTTTATTAAAAGGCACTGAAACTAGTATTGAGAGTGACAAAATTCTCGTTTCACGTAATTCATGTCCGCAGATGACTTGAGACTCGAGGTTGTGCAATTGTATTGGTTATATTTGACATATTTGGTTATATTTAAGTACGAAAATATATTTTCTTTTAATTATACGAACATTCTCTTGATATTCATGGTATCAATGATAATAAAGGTAAAAATGAGGAAATACCCATTTTTTCCCGACTGATACAACAAATTGGGACATTTTATTTCAAATACCTCTCTTTATAGCAGTAAATAAATGGTTAATTTCCTGATTTTATTTGAAGCATATTTTACGACAACACTAACTTAATAATTATTTTTTGTATTAACTTTCCGAACTAAAGGATTTGCTGCTTCTACAGTTTCTGTTTTACATTCCAAAAACACATTTGATGCTTGGTGCCAACTATCAACAAATGTTCAAACTACGATTATTTTACGAATTTATTAAACAATATTTATATGTTTACTGTTCACATATTGCATAGCAGATACTGTATACTATTGTAGGTCACTATACGCTGATAATACACACAACTATAGTCAAAACAGCAGACCTCGTGAAACTGTAAACGTAATATGCTCTTTTCGTACCGAGATTTTGGAAAAAGACGCTGTGTTTAGAGTTTTGTTATTTATTTGGCGTATATGTGAACTATGCAATTTTCTTAGTTGTCGTATTTCATATGTGGAATTGTTAATGTTTCTTCGTCATCGTGTAATGTTTGTTTATTATTATTAATGCGTTGCTCGGCACAATCCACGAGTAAAAATTTACCCAAATAAAAAATTAACAGTCGAGCGTAGCGCCAGACAAACGCGCATCGACAGCAAAAAAGAAATACCTTGATTTCTGCTTCGAAGAGTTTTTTGCGAGGCTGTACAAANAAATACCTTGGTTTCTGCTTCGAAGAGTTTTTTGCGAGGCTATACAAAAAACCCTACCTCACAATATAATGTGACTTGAGGAAAGAAGCTTGAAACTAGTATCAAGTAAGTACATCTCGTTAACTGACTACTAATTCGTGCGAGTCTCAATAATATAAACTCATCTTAAGACTGTATCACCTAGTATGATCTCAAGACGAGACCTGAATAACGACTATTAATACGGCCCTCAGCTTATGCACAAGTATCAAATGCAATGGACAGTTTCTTGTATGTACTTTCTGGACGTAGGACACAGCAATGAGGGACGAAATATCTCTTGGTTGCATTGAAGCGTCTTGTATCAACAAGGCTTATGTTAAGAGCAGTAGTGTTGAACCTCGTGGATGCTCTGTGGCATTTTCTCACTTAGATCCTTATTCAATAGACACTCAATACCACGGAAGTGGCGGTATGCAGAAAGCTGGTCGCACTTAGATACGGGTAAGAAAAAACTAAGAGAGCAGCGTGACTTCCGGTAAGGAATTGTATATGTTCTGCCCCAAAATGATTCGGTAATTTTATCCTTTGGTACAATAAATGGTATGGTAAAATTTCTTCTATTTCCTCATAGATGTTTCAAAACTTCCGCTAATGTATGGTTGATAAACTTTGATTCTACAATTACTAACATGCTAACAATAGCTAAGCTGTTATGTCATTCCTTGTCAGAAAGGCGAATGGAATATTATCATATTTTTTTATTGGAAGGCGAAAGGCAGTACTTTCATAGTTACCAAACGCTCTGTAATGTGTTATCAAAAGTGTTTTGTTGAGACGTGCTGACAGTACTTTATGCGCTACCTTCAAGATAGAAGGAGAGTGGTTTCCATGCGCAGCTCTCTGAATGAGATTGCAGTAAGTATCTTAACATTTCAGGAAGTATCTTCACCGACAGTTCATTATTGCATAATAAAACAATTTCCATTAGTTTTTATTCACCAACCCATATAATAGCAGATAATAGTATCAAACCTTTGTTTCCCGAATTGTATAACTGTTTAAAACTCTAGTAAAATCTTAGTTTTGTTCTTCAGGTTTTCGTATTGGTTTGCAGATGCCGTCTTCTTTTTTCTCGAACAAAGAAAGTAATAGGGAAGGAATGTATCTACTCCTTAACTGAAACCCTTTATCTGAAACAAAATTCGTAGGACATATTCCTATTATTATACTGTTAGGATCCCAGGTAAATTCTCTGCACCTTTTTGTATAATAATCCCATCATAAGATTCGCTAGGCATTTGCGTGGTCTTTCGGTAAAGTACATTGTCCATTCTACTTCCCAATCACAAACAACACGTATAAATAACTGCCAGAGTTAATCACAAACCAGTTTCTCCAGTGCTTATGTCTCGGTGTTCGTCTGTAATGTCCATTCGATGGATAATGGCGGCTCGTGATACACCGAATACATCCTCCGAGTTATGAACTTTCTTACCTACGACAGCTTCTGTATTAGAATGGAATGCAATTTATGAACTAAACAGAGAGGGGCGGAATTCGACGCACAAAATTCGTGGTGTGTTTTCCTTATGCAAAATCAAGTGGGGAATGTATGAGATACCTTCTACCTAAAGTGAATACTAAGGGAAAAATGAGCTCTTCAAAATAGAGATTTTAAATTGTCATTTTTTAAATTAAAATATTGCACAAGAAGTGAAATTAAATTAAAAATCTCCGAACATTGTTTTATGTTAACGGGATCTTCTGCCCATGAAATACTCTCATTAATACCTCTAACAGTAATTACAATAACAGGAGTGGCCACTCTTGTATTACATATATTTTTGTCGTCACGATGTAATGATTGTTAGAAACTGGTTTATTGAGCAATATGAGCTAATTAAACAAAAATGCCAATTTTGTTGAAACTGCCGAGGACCAACCGTTTTCGTGTACAGCGCACACAAAGCGTTGGTTACAGAGATACGAGGCCTATAACATACGCAATACTACGTTCATGCACAAATGCTATACTGGCGTGTCCACTAAACAAACAATGAAGGAGGGCATTTGTAACAATTGCTGTAAACAGCATTTACCACACATTAATAAGCTTATACTACTGAAGCTGCCTGCTAGTTCCTGGTGACATTCGGTGTGTGATTCCCTGTAGGATGTATTGGTACCGCCCACGAGCCTGGAGCTGTATCGCAGCTTTGTGCGCGTTTCTTAGCTACAAACAGCACGTCGCCATACCACAGCATTCCACGTTGCTCTCTGCTGACACTTTGTAAACAAAGACGACGATCTTGAAGTATTAATGGCAGAGAAGTTAAGTTCCTAAAACTTGCAGATTTTGCCTGAGTTGGTCGCCTTTCAACGCTTTTGCTAAAGATACGGTTCTACACTGAGGCGACAAGAGTCATGGAATACCTCCTTATATCGTGTCGGACCTCCTTTTGCCCGACGAAATGCAGTAACTCGACGTGGCATGAACTCAATAAGTCGTTGGAAGTCCCCGGCAGAAATATTGAGCCATGCTGCCTCTATAGACGTCCATAATTGCGAAAGTGTTGCCGGTGCAGGAGTTTTTGCACGAACTGACTTGTAGATTATGTCCCATAAACATTCGATGTAATTCATTCCAGGTGATCTTGGTGGCCAAATCATTCGCTGGAATTGTCCAGAATGTTCTTCAAACTAATCGCGAACAGTTTTGGGCCGGTGACATGGCGCATTGTCATCCATAAAAATTCCATCGTTGTTTGGGTACATGAAGTCCATGAATGGCTGCAAGTGGTCTCCAAGTAGCTGAGCATAACCCTTTTCTGTCAATGATCGGTTTCAGTTGGACCAGAGGACCCAGTCCATTCCATGTAAAAATAGCCCACACCATTATGGTGCCACCCCCAGCTTGCACAGTTCCTTGTTGACAACTTGGGTCCATGGATTCGTGGTGTCTGCGCCACACTCGAAACCTACCATNCAGTTCCTTGTTGACAACTTGGGTCCATGGATTCGTGGTGTCTGCGCCACACTCGAAACCTACCATCAGCTCTTACCAACTGAAATCGGGGGACTTATCTGACCAAGCCACGGCTTTCCAGTCGTCTAGGGTCCAACCGATATGGTCACGAGCCCAGGAGAGGCGCTGCAGGCGATGTCGTGCTGTTAGCAAAGGCACTCGAGTCGGTCTTCTGCTGGTATAGCTCAGTACAGCCAAAGTTCGCCGCACTGTCCTAACGGACGCGTCCGTCATACGTCCCATGATTCCTGCGGTTATTTCACGCAGTGTTGCTTGTCTGTTAATACTGACCATTCTGAGCACACGTCGTTGATCTCAGTCATTAAGTGCAGGCGGTCGGCCACTGCATTGTCCATGGTGGGAGGTTATGCCTGAAATTAGGTATTCTCGGCACACTCTTGACACTGTGGATCTCGGAATGATGAATCCCCTAACCATTTCCGAAATGGAATGTCCCATGCGTCTAGCTCCAACAACCACTCCGCGTTCAAAGACTGTTAATTCCCGTCGTACGGCCATAATCACGTCAGACACCTTTTCACATGAATTTTTTGACTACAAATGAAAGCCCAACCAATGCACTGCCCATATGTATATATTGTACGCGATACTACTGCCATCAGTATATTTGCGTATTGCTATCCCATGACTTTTTTCACCTCAGTGTAAAGTGAAGATGTCTTATGTCGCGGGATGGTGGACAAGGAATACGCTTGTTCTGTTCGTGCCTCTCTGACAGACGAATAGTTCTACTTTCTAGCAGCCAGTCGAGATCGTGCAGACACGGTCTGCCATGTAATGGCGCCTTCTCTTGTCCATCGCTTCCAATACAATCTGGCTGTAAACTGCGAACGGCTCACCAGCACACAGTTCACCGTCCTTATCGCAGCCCTAATCTGGATTCTGCCAGGCACATCAGTTGTTTACATGGCTATCTAGTACGTCTTCTCGGCATGTCTATCGCCCGTTTATCACGCATGAAAAGAATCGTGCTTGTCACTTGTACGNCTATCTAGTACGTCTTCTCGGCATGTCTATCGCCCGTTTATCACGCATGAAAAGAATCGTGCTTGTCACTTGTACGTTGATAGTAATTGTTTAGATATACCACCCGAAGAGCGAAGGCAGAGCTCTCGACAATTAATGTTTTCCCTTGTTGTAAAAAACTGATCATTAAAGGTTGCGTTATGTAAAAATATAAGCAATTGTAACGTACCATTATTGTCTCTATCAATTAGCTNAACTGATCATTAAAGGTTGCGTTATGTAAAAATATAAGCAATTGTAACGTACCATTATTGTCTCTATCAATTAGCTTTCTGTATATTTGTAATTATGGCCATACTCGAGCAAACCTTCTCAAAGTGATGAAAATAAAATTCCCATATAACTGTATGCGTTATAAACACTCACCATCCTTCCTGTGTGTATTAAAACCTTTTACGGTAACCGACTAATTTTTTCGAGGGTGCTAATTTTTTTATAGCGGAAAATATATTGAAATTGAGTATTTGTATGAAATAAAGGTTTTTGCAATTTCTTACCCTCGCCACTCCTCATCTAGTTATCATTTATGGGAAATCGTATAATAAACCTAGACTAGTCTGCGCCATCTATCCAATACTTTAAATGAGCACTGACAAACACACACAAACTGTTGTGGGTTCCTCAGCGTAATTCTTAGCCTTCAGCATAAAAGAAAGCGATTATTTATTTTCCTTCATGTAAGTTACTTGTACGCAACACTTAAAAATCCTGACGACCAAGTCATTAATTTCAATTTTTAAATTCGTTGCTTGTATGAAATTTTCGGAGCGATAATAAGGACGAACGCACATAGTTACAAATAAATATTTTTCTCATCACTTTGTGAATATTTGACTGTGTACGGCCATAACCACCAAGATACTGATGACTAATAATAGACACTGTATTTCTATCAATCAGCTAGTTAGAATAGCATTATCCGTACTAACCTCGATGGTGTACAGCAACGAGTTAATGCTTCCCAGAATGGTCAAAATGTAACAAAAGTGGCACCCGTATTTTTCCAGCGATCGGCAGAAGTGAGAAGTGCGGCGATCCCTTCCTGACAAACCACCTCGAACGTAGAATGTTACAATCCCGTCGTTGCTGAGAATATAAATAACATCTTGCATTCCGTTGTTATCTCAAAAATAATGGTATTAACGCGTACGCCTATCTGAGCTGTTTTCCGTGTTTGAGATACACGCGCAAGAGAACGATAAGGACGACGCTGGCACGAGCATATAATGTCCTATCGACGTTACGTGCAGAGCTGTGCAAGCTTTTAGTTGAGTGTGAGTGGAGAGATTTGGTGGCTCTTAACATAGAGGTCTTGTAAGCCGATCAGGGCGAAGCGAGGTATGAACTAGCGCCTGAATGCAAGGGCGGGGGAAACTGGATATCCCCGAGAAAACCCGCTGAGCAGTGGCATCGTCAACGACAACGATTTCCACTTGCGAAAATCCAGGAGCGATGTCTCCTGGAATTGAACCCGGTGCGCCTAAGGGGGAGGCGAGTAGTCTGACCACTAGACCACCGCGAAACCTCATTTGCAAACGAGTGTAGATAACATGCAAAAAACTATAAGGCATACCAATACATGTGAATGTAAACCACGCGCAACTATGTGCAAGATATATGCAAATGAATGTAAGGCGTATGCAAATTAATGTATGGCTAAGTTACATTTGCTTTAAGAAAGTCTGTAAGCTATTATTTTGATAGCCTTCAAGAAATTCAGTGAAGGACGTTGGTTAAATTAATAACCAGGGGTAGGCACGCGGATTCCGCGAGTGCATTATCCTTGGGTGAGGCAGGTACCTGGTGAAAATTTGTTTTGTTGTAAGAGTAGAGTTGTTAGTATATACATACGGTGTAATGGTTTCCTAGGGGGCCTCAATGGTAGTGTTCTTTCCTTTTGTGTCTGATTAAAAAAAACAATGTGTAAGGATAGAACAACCACGAACAACCTGTCCGGAACAACCTTGGAGAAGACATGAGGTGAGAAGGAACCACTTCTAACTTCACCTTTTTTTTATTTACGTATAATTGTAGGTCAGGAACCACATTTGTCTACATTCTTTGAGGGAGATTGTAATAATCATTTCCTAGTGGGCTACAACGGCTGTGATTATTCCTTTGTGCCTCGTTGCAAAGAAAACATTCTAGACAATGAATGCATTTGGTAGTTAGTACTTTGGAGAAGACATTATGTGAGAATGAAGCACTTCTCACTACACCTTATTGGGGAAAAGAATCTTAGTCGGCCCTCCGAAGTGTGCAAGCTCACACTCTTGTTTGCGACTTGCACTCAAAGTCACCTACATTTTACAATTGAGAACAGGCACCACATCTGTCTACATGCACCCATACCTTAATGAAGGGTGAAGGTGAGCAGGAACATTGTCTAACTTCACCTCGTGGTAGGAATTATTTGTGTGTTTGAAAGCATGTAATGACCTACCACAGCATCACATAAGTGCCCGTCCCAAAGCAGGTGTGAGTGACAGCATGGTAACTGGCCTGGTGAGTACAACACGCCAGCCTCGGGGTATGAGTCGTCTGTAGACGCCTCGCGTCCCAACATTGAACTTACAGACCCAGGAAAGAACCACAAAACGTTTTCTGTAATGTGATCCGTTAGGGTCTGTTTGCTCCGAGTCGATATCAAAACCGACTTCCTTGTATGATAATTGTATAGCCTTAAGGCTAAAGGGACTTTGAGATGAGCCGGAACCACGTCTGAACTCACCTTATGGAGGGCTAAAACCATTGCCACACCTCCATGGTGTGCTAACGTCGCATCTCATGGCGCGTTAGCTTCACCTTCCCTCTTTATTTATCCGGGCTTGGGACCAGCAACATCAAAGCATGTGAACCATGCTAACATACAGTGATGCAGGCTGCATTACGGGTGATGAATCAAGTGTTGTAATGTGTATTCGTTTGTGGGCAAGTAAACATTTAATTCTTTGCGTACGTAATGTAAGAAGAGAGTGTGTTCTGTCGCGGAAATGGGGAAAGGTATATGTACCCACATATTGTAGAAAATGAAGCTGCAGTGCCGAGGACCCTTCCACATGTCGTTCGCAAGCACACAGAAGAGTCGACGGACTTGCTCGAAGTCAAGTCTTCGGCAAATGGTGTGCCACTGAGGAGGTCAAAGCATTCGATGTAACTAGCAGAAAAGCACTTGTTAATTTGCCTGTAGCAGGTGGACAGAAGGAGAGGTGTTTATTTGAAGAATACGTGTTTTTTTTAATGATGGGAGAGGTTTTTTTTATAAAAAGGAAGAGGTGGTTTGTTTAAGGATAGGTTAGGACAGAATTTCTGGGTACACCACATTCAGAGTGAATGTTTTGTTTTGGTGATGTTTTTGGAGGATGATGCCTGATGATGGTTTAGCCAGCACCGACACAGAGTCGAAGCTCTTAGCATGGGACAGTGCGAAATACAGCTGTCTGTGGCTGAACACTGGATTTGGAAGGTAAATTCCTATGCGATCGAACGTCTGACCTTGGCTTTTTATTATCGTCACGGCAAATGACAAGCGGATAGGAAACTGTCTGAGACTGAAAGAAAAAGGAAAGTCAGCCGGGGAAGACAACAGTTTAATTCTGGGAATGTAGGCCCTGTCGTCCTTGTAATATCCAGTGATGATCTTTGCATCAATGACATAATCGGACATATAGACCACCAACATCCTGGTCCCATTACAGAGTCCGTGCTTGGTGTCGAGGTTTCTTATTAACATTATGCAGCAGCCAACTGCGAGAGTGAGTGAATGTGGCGGTAAAGAAGACACAGTTAGCGAGTTGAGAATCTCAACGGGGACTCTCATGTAATCGCCTTCGCTGTCCTCCAGCTGGTCTTGGCTGAGGAATGTTCTGCTCTCTCCACTCAGGCGGGACACCATTGTGGCGTTAACATCATCTACGTCTTCGTTCTCAGAGGATCGCCCTCGCGCTTATGACCTGCAATCATAGAAGCACACACTTTTTGTAGCAACAGGAACAACTCTGTCAATGCACACCAATAGTTGAAACACTTGGACACCACTCAGTACCTCCTCAGTTAGCACCTCAATTCCGAAGACGTGGCTGCAGACGTCACCATTGTGGGGAAGCACTAAGATCTGAGGTAGCTGCACGTAGCTATCGGGCAGGCCGGGGATGGGCGGAAGTATCCTCTCACCGATTCGCAGCAGGAACTGCTGGAACTCCTCTTGCCCTTGGTTGACCCTCATGTTGTTCTTGAGGCGCAGCTGTCTGAAAAACAGCCACAGTGGGGAGTTCTTCAGGCAGGCATTCACTTGGTCTGCGCGGCCTCCGTGGCTCACCACAGGTAAAACTTGGCGGAAGTCACCTCCGAGGAGCAAGACCTTCCCTCCGAACTTGCTGCGATCGTTCTGGGTAAAGTCTTTCAAGAGTCTGTCAATACAATGCAGTGCCTTCTTCGAAGCCATGGGTGCCTCGGCCCATATAATGAGACTGCAGTTCCTCAATAGCTCGGCTTCTGGCGACTGTGCCGAGATGCCACACACGGACCCTTGCATGACCGGTACAGGTAGTTTGAAAAGTGCATGTGAAGTGCTCCCTCCTGACAACAGTATTGGGGCTATGCCTGTCCTAACAACGGGGCATACAACTTTGTTTTCTGCCCGAAGGCAATATGTGATGAAGTTGTATAGGAACGTTTTCCCCGAGTCTCCAGGACCATCTACGAAAAAAATTCTGCACTGGGGTTCATCACCACCATCAGCAGTAGCAACTGCAGCCATCACCTCGCCTGGTCGTCATTCAGAACAGAACGCATACACTCACCTTCATTGCGTTCTGTTTCAACTTCAAATTGTGGCAGGTCGTGTACACTGCAGAAATTGGGGCATGGAAGCCCGTAATCGGCGAGCGATTTGTTAAACACACCCAGCCTGAACTGAATGTGGGTGACTGCTCTATTTTCAGAAGCCTCTACATCGTCAGAAGTGTCATCGAGCAGATATGGTTTAAGGTTGTTAAACATTAGCAGTGAGTCTGCTATCTTGCAGTGAATGAGAATGTGGGAGAACAAAACTTTCAAGCGCCCAGGAATGCTCCACCTTGCAGTTTCGTGCATGGTGACCTGGTATATGTCGTCTCTGTCAAGCAGGAGCAGGTCGAGACACGCCAACTTGTACGTTGGATGTACAGTATGCCACAGTGCGGAGGTCCTCGAAGGAGGTGGAACCTCTCACATTGTGCAGAAGCAGCATAAGGCAAATTAGCTCCTCGTTCGCCGGAGGGCTTACTTGATGAATCCGAGAAATAGTGTTGAATCCACCCTTCTCTCTTGTCTTCCAGATATGCTGCTTCTCGAGCCAACAGAAGTGGCTTGGATACTGGGCATATGTCAGTTGTAGTGGGCACGGCCTTGCCGCACACTCGCTGCCACCACCATGTGCATGCAACTTGTGCTCAGAGTTATAAAGAAAGAATGCTGTGAGGTGTGTGTGCTTCTCACACGCCGTCTCCAATGCGCCAGCTACATCATTGTCGGCAATGAAAACTGATTGCCTGTTCTCAAGGTGAATGTTGAGCCTGAACACAATTATGTTCTTGTCTGCCATTTTGTACGACAACAAACGCTAGCATGCTTCTGGTGAAGTGACGTACCTGCAATCGAGGTAAGATGACACCTCGTCATGGCCAATGTCTCCGACTTGCAGAACTGCAGAGTCGTGTCCTTTATGGATGTATTTGTACAGGCACTTTGTCGCTTGAAGCGAGGAACACACTTCAACGTTAGTGTAGCACTGATATTTCAAAATCAGATATGGGTTATAAGGCACGACGTGCCTGTTGTCATACACCTTGGTGCCGATGGTAGCAGAAGTGGCATTGTCCGGTCTTTTGTATTGGATAAAGCCACGGTAGTGGAGCAGAGTCTCTGCCCGAAAAGCCTTCGGGAAGTGGAACCTGCAACCCCCATCCTTGTGGCAGGGTGCAGATGGCCCGCACTTGGTGTGTAGCATGTGGGTTTTCACCAATGCATATAACTCAGGTTCCACCTCTCTGTCCGGAATGTCAGCTGGGACAGCGGCATCGGCAGTTTCTGACATCGCCAACTTGTCGCCTTTTGACAAAATGAGCAGGATGTGAGCATGGGGCAGTCCCCGCTTCAGAAATTCAATTGTATAAGTGAAGGCATCCACCTTGCCAAACACTTGCTTGTTGTGAATGTCATCCATTAAAGCATCAAGTTTACATTTGAAAACTATGCATAAATCAGGACGATGGCATACCTGCTGGCGGTCCTCCAGCGACAACACAATCTCCGACCACTTCGGATTGCAAGTAAAAGTAATGAACATGTCTGGTCTGCCAAAGTGGCGCATGATAGCTACCAAGTCCTGATAGTATTGATACATGTATTTTTGCGACCCATAGAAAGAGGAAGGAAGTATCACAACTTTACCCACTCTGACATGAGCAGCATCAGCTTTACTATGCACATGCTCGTGAAGACCCAGGTATTCCTCAACTCTGAGCTTGTCTTGGTTCTGCCTTATGTACCATATCCTCAAGGCTTCCACCTTACAGTAAGCATCAACGACAATCTTTTGGAACAGTTTGCCAGAATGGTGCAGTGTTGAAAACCAGCGCCTCTGCATTTTGCGATATATGAGAGGGTAAGTCATCGGGTCTGCCAAGGCATTGAGGTGACTTATTGCTTGCACCGGACTATCTTTATCGTTTCGTAAGGGTGGGACATACCCCACAAAAATCGCTGCTACCTCATTTAGAGTAACAGGAAGGTTGTATACGTTGGGATCCTTGTTAAGGCCCGGCTTGATCGTCAAGGTGATCTGCCTCAAAGGGCGACCCATCCATCTTGACTCCTCTTCCTCCAAAACTATCACCTGATGCATCGACTTGTGGATCTGGTCCAAAGGATTGATCTCACCAAGAAGATGTTCCAGCATCTCCAAAATTCCAAGCTGGCCAGGATTGTGCTGACGCACCCGGGCAGCATTCGCTGCATCCACATCGATAAAGTAAAGTTGATTATACCGAGGGTCTGTGCCCTCCACTGGACGTGCAGCCCCAGAGGTGAGATGATGCACTTGTCCATGAATTTAAAATGTATACATAGATCGGCGAGGTGATTCAACGAAGTCGTCTTCACAGAATGAGGCGAACGATAATGCTGCATTGTAGTTCCTGATGAACTGTCTGTAATTAGCACTCTCATCTGAATCACCCGTGAGAAGTTCCCGTAGGACAGCAGGACACTCGCCGAGAGGAGGTAGCTTGACCTTGTCCCTCATGCAACACATGGTGAACACACCATCGCGTTTTATGCCTTCACTTGCAAAAAAGAGTGTGCCACAATGCCTACACTCATTATCCATCTGGCCCATGTCGTGTGCCTCGACAGCAACTGGCCCACCTCTACGGGCAGCATGGTAGTGTCGTGAATGATACGTTCTTGGTCTCACCCTTGTACACCTGTTCCTCTTGGAGGATGAGCACAGGTGCATTTTCCTCTTCGTAAAAGGGCCCCAGAAAACCCTTGGTTGTTTCGTCATCCAACAAGATTGACTCTGTTAATATACTTGTGTCAGAAGGCACAACAACAGGTGGTATAGGAGCATGTGAATATCCAGCATCAGAGGCTACATGCAAGCGTGTTTTTCGCCTTCCCTTTGTTTGCACAACAGGTAGATCAGGGGTGTGGGAAGGCCCTGCCAATTGGCTGTCGTGAAATATTGTAGGAGTTCGCACGCCTCGGACACGTGTGCGTGTATCTCGCCTTCCCCTTGTTTGCCCAACAGGTGGATCAGGGGCGTGGGAAGGCCCTGCCACTTGGCTGTCGTGAAAAATTGTTTGAGATCGCTCTCCTCGGACGGGTGTTGAGGTCCTCACAGGGGTTGACACCTGAGATATTTCAGACTGAGATACACCGGACACACTGTATGATTGCTGAGACAAGTGTTCTCTTGACGAACTCTTCGTGAGGCGCTTCTTTTCATTTTCTGACTGTATGGCCTCACTTTTCCACTTCTTAACCTTTGGCATCGTGACACGAATGTCCAAATTTCAAATTCACATAGTCAATGTTAACACACACGACTTCCCAAATTACAATTTCACAAAGTCAATGTTCACAGAAACAGGGGTTGTGAACTGCGATGGCACAGACTCAGATGCACCTGACACACTGTCTGATGGTTCAGAACACTTTGTTCTTGACAAACGCTTATTGATGCGCTTATTTTCCTTTAGAGACCGGGTGGCAGGACTTCGCCACTTCTTAATCTTGGGCATCGCAATGCGATTGTCCAAGTAACACTTGCAAAAGCCACACAATGTCAAAGTTCACAAACACAGTTTTCAGCGGTCACACCCAACTCTGCACCATCTGTAGCAAAAATTAACCCATCGGTAACATATGACACACTGCAAACAGACCACATGAATGTGACACAGCCATCCTTGGAGGGTGTACATAACGACAGACGCACCCTCCACACATCTGACACTTCTTGTACACATGGACGTAGGCCAGCACCACAGTCATGCCCATGCATAAGGCCCGTACCGAACCTCGGAGGGTGGCGGTACACCCTCCACACATCTGACACTTCTTGTATACATGGACGTAGGCCAGCACCACAGTCACTCCCATGCATAAGGCCCGTACCGAACCTCGGAGGGTGGCCTTCACCTCAGACGCACCCTCCGTGCATAATATACAGCCAAGACTCACAAAAATTTAATATATATATACAACAACGATATATTTATATGTGCCTGCTGGTAAAAACGACTGTGTAAACAAAATGCAACTAAAGAAAAGCATATTTCCAGTTGAATTTCAAACAATACACTTTAAAGATTAGTTTTTACTGCATACTTATTTTTGGCTAGGTTGCTGCTCGCTGCCAAATCCTAATGCTTGATACTTATGTTTTCACTGGTGTGAATTCGTAAAGGGGATGAACTGGGCCATGGCAACGCATCTCTCCACACAGCAGTAACCGAGCTATATTTGTACGTCACTGCCCTACTGCTTGATGGTTCTCCGCACTATCTCTGCAGACTGCGTTTCCGGAGGCACCCTGGGGCCGATTGTTGCCTTAGCGCTCTCCTGGGACACAGCTCAGACGTAGAGCTCCATGGCGCACTCAAGCCGGAGAAACTAAGATAAAATAAAATGCAATACTTAGGCTGGAAGAAGTTGCAAACAGACGAGGTTGGTGCCCTTGCGCGAGCAAGACAAAGACACCGCCTTTCTTTAACAAATTACTTCTGAACCGAGATAGTGATATCAGATGTATTACGTTATACGAAAGTTTGTGACAAATATATAAAATTCACTTATGGTTGTTTGGGAATGCTAGTATCATCTCGAGGAATTTATCAGTCCCGTGAGTGATATTTAGTCGCCAGCCAACATGTTTGTTTTTGAAACACGCAGTATTTTTAAAACTAAAATAAAAACGTTTTTTTCTTTACAGTGATCTAAGAAGAGAACATACAATTTATTCGAGTCCGGAATGTAAATTAAGACATCATGCACCTTAGAAGCACTAGGTGTAGCCCTCAACATAACTAAAAATGACTTATTCATACTGTTGTATACCAGACTATAATAATTGAATACAGACGAGTCTAGACAATTTAAATTAATTTGCTGCAGACTGTCAACCGACAAAATGGTAAGGCTGCCGCTTGACGTCCTGTAGATAAACGTAGCTCAACCAAAAAGGGGGGGGGGCGTGGTGGTGTAGTGGTTGGACTACTCTACTCCCACTGGATTTTTGCATGTGGGAATCGTACCGGACGATATTGCTATTTTCATTACAAACGTAACAATACTTAGCAGTGGTTGTTGGTTCTCATATGCTGATGGAAAATAAATAACAATACATTTATTTGAAATACATTGTATTAGTGTAGCCCAACTTACTTTCACAAAATCGTGCAGAACTTCGACGATAGCCTGGCACACTTCTGGAACAATCCTTGAAATAATAGACGAAATTCTAAACAGGCAGACCAGAGACTTGCAGCTGCCCCCCGTGGCCAGAAACCGCAGTGCTACCAACAATCTAACTCTTCGTGGTATTGCTCAGCGACTATTTGTGTCTGGTTTTCTTATTATTGGTGCAGTTTTTCCCGGACGATAATTTTTTCACATTCTAGAGAAATTTTTGAAGAGTGCTTGATCGTCGACCAACAGCTTCACCAAAAACTCATCTTGAATTGTTGGACTGAATGCGCGGGTAGGTTGTAATGAAAATAGTTTATTATTGTAAACGTTATGTTGTGAAACAGAGGTGTAAAAATAATTAATTATAACTACAGCACAAAACTCAAAAATTGCATACGCGGCAGTACTTACAACTACAAAGGATCATTTAGCATAGTGTTGATGGCGGTGGTCTATAGTAAGTACTGTTTCACATATGCCAGTATATGATGCCAGGGTAGAATATCCGATGGCGATGTGTTTCGTGACACCACTTTCTACAGAAAGTTGTCAGGAAATACTATGCACCTACCTCCCCCAGAAAATCTGCTGGGAAGGCAGAAACCATCCCCATATGTGCTGATAGCGGGCGATGTCTTTCTGTTGCAAATAAACATCATGAAATCCTACCCAGGAATGCACGGAAAAGGATCACCTGAGAGAATATACAACTACAGGCTTTTTGCCTGTGCACTGTTTTCAGAGTTTTTCGAAAACCATTATTACTTGGAGTTCAAAATGCTGAAACTGTAGCGACTGCATGCATATACCTTCACAATTTCCTGTGCATAAGCTCAAGTTCTATATCATTGTATACGCCTCCAGGACCATTCGATGTGGATACCCAAGATGGAAACTGGGTTGAGGGAGCATGTAGAACTACAACATCTGGATATACAGGAATGCTTGATGTTCCGAAGGTACCACAAAGGCCTCAAATGACGCCAAAGAAATACGGGAATAATTTAAGGAATACTTTCTTTCGACATCGGACGGGGAGGCGACAGTCAACATGCAACAAGCAACAGCAGGGTAGACGGTTCTTGTAGAATCGACCGGATTCAAGTTGCCTTCTCAACATGTGGCATCCTACATGTTGACAAGATGTCGCCTGTCGCTTGTTGCCTCAGTGGAATCCCTCCTTAATATTCACGCCCTCCAATTGTGTTTTCAAGCGCAAACAGTAGAAATACAACTGTGTTTGCCATAGGCAAGCAATGGGAAAATGTTACGTATTTAAGTGGGGAAAATATATAGCTATCATCAAAAGGAACTTGCTATTTTGCTGCGAAGGAAAGCCCTAGAATTGACATTTTTACCAATTTCACTTTTAAATTTCCGATTGAGTTGTGATATTTATATAAAATAGTTGTGTAAGAGTATATTTTGATCAATCCAATTTACGACAGAATATTTAACATTTCATTATATTTCCACTCTAGCGTGAAGAACGAAGTTTATTCTTTACGCGGCGTCTAACACAATACAACTCGGAAGATTTTACACAACCATATTTATTTTACGAAAATTGCAATTATAGTCATTTCATGGTTACTTCCAACTTTTCTGACGCCCTGCTAAAGTTCTACTTCCAGAATATTCCACCGTCTATTGCAAACAAAGGTTAACCGAGTCTAGAAAACTACACCAAAGGGACAATGCACCGCATTCATCCGCGTCAGTGTAATAATATTTTGCATAAGAACATGTTTCTTACTATGTATTACCAACACGCCTATTTTATACCTGTTTTTCTTCAATTATTAATTTAAAATGGAACATTATATTTTATAGATAAAATCAAGAAAAATTTNTTTAAAATGGAACATTATATTTTATAGATAAAATCAAGAAAAATTTTTATTTAATAAAAAATTACGTTCCTTAATTTCAAACCCAAATAAACATACCATATTTAAGAAAAGAACCAAACAGGTCATACATGAAATGCTTTTACAAAGGTTTAGTTTAAAAAGTGTGAAGAAATCGCGAATAGACTATATCCCTTTTACTTGCATACAANTTTTGCATAAGAACATGTTTCTTACTATGTATTACCAACACGCCTATTTTATACCTGTTTTTCTTCAATTATTAAATTAAAATGGAACATTATATTTTATAGATAAAATCAAGAAAAATTTTTATTTAATAAAAAATTACGTTCCTTAATTTCAAACCCAAATAAACATACCATATTTAAGAAAAGAACCAAACAGGACATACATGGAATGCTTTTACAAAGGTTTAGTTTAAAAAGTGTGAAGAAATCGCGAATAGACTATATCCCTTTTACTTGCATACAANAATGCTTTTACAAAGGTTTAGTTTAAAAAGTGTGAAGAAATCGCGAATAGACTATATCCCTTTTACTTGCATACAAAACGGAAAAATCCGGTACACATGCGTCACCAGTACTGCCTGGCGGCGAAACATTTAAGTTGCCAAACTAAAAGCACTGAGATTCCCAACCTGAGGAGAATAAACCTTAATCAAAGCAAGCGTACCTGTAATCGTGGAAGAGGTGAATTACCGGCGTTGTGTATGTTATTTTCAGTGAAGTCTGAGACACGAGATATGTGACGTCCCGTCCTGTGTCCGTATGGGACAAACCTGTCAGCCCCGGGAAGGAAAATTGCGTACAATACGAGACAGCTGGCAACCCTGGAAATATGTAAATGAAAGCCCTCTTACGCGTTTTGATCTCAGGAGCACGATTCTCATTTACTTGTCAGTCTTCAGGAGCTGACTCACGTCGTGGAAACAAGCGTGGTGTAAGTTGCCATGGCACGAAGAGTAGAGGTCGAGAATATCGGTGACTCTGCCACGCCCAGCTAGTGATACTTACGTAACAGGACTCCCGATAACGGGATAAATGAATCATAACTGCGCTCCAGAGCATTTAATTTGCAGTCTTGATTTCCTTAATTATGAATTTACTCAATCCGTTAGTATTATTAAAAGAGCCTCCTTCTCCGCCCCTCCCCCATTTACGGTCGCCAAGACCACATTTCGTCAGGGTTGGAGTAGCCAAGATATCTTCCCCCATCGTTCTTAATGGAAACTTTTGGCTCAACAGCCTGGAAAATCTCCCGGCCACGAAAGCCAACTCCCACGCCCAAACGTCTCCTTCCCCCTTCGTTTTTTTACCCTTCGTCTTCCTTAGTCCTTGTTGATCCGTTCTGATATCAAGGATGATGAGCGAAAAATTCCTTGGATTATATGCGTACCTGGCAGCCTTATTTGCAGCAATTTATTTTAACATTCATAGAAAACCAGTCAAAATAAAAAGCCTAATGAAAAGACAAATTATTTAACATATATTAAAGGCCTGCCAGTTATTGTAAAGTACATTTGAATGCATCTTTNCCTAATGAAAAGACAAATTATTTAACATATATTAAAGGCCTGCCAGTTATTGTAAAGTACATTTGAATGCATCTTTGCATTTTTTAATTGTACTATTTACCAATTCAAATTAAAAAAAATTAATAAATACACTTTTCTGTTATTTGCAAACTCTAAATGACAGGAACACAATTAAATTTGTATTATGTTTATTTTCCCTGCAACCCGAGAAACGGCTGAAATATGAACATCACGTTACTACTCAAATTCGGGTTCTGTAAATAAATGAATTTTGTAAAAAACGTCAAGCAAAAGGTTTAGTTGCCGGTGAAGATGTGTTACTGATTCATCAAACGAGTACTCGCCCTTGGAAATTGTACTGGTTTTATATGTATGTTGCACGTTACCAGTCAACGAANTGATTCATCAAACGAGTACTCGCCCTTGGAAATTGTACTGGTTTTATATGTATGTTGCACGTTACCAGTCAACGAAAACCATGGATCTTAATGTTACTGGTACTTACTTACAGATCACGCTTCTTCAACTGGTAGGAAGAATAAGCTTACAAAATCCGTACGATTTATTTATGGCTATGTAAAACCGGTTCTTTTTTTTAGGATACCATTATGGCGGTTGTCTACCTGGCTCTTGAAATGCGTGTCATCGTGGTTGAAAAAGCGTTTTATGACGAAGTTATTAAACGTGATCCTAATAGGTTAGCCTACAAAAAGAACGTACATTCCAGACTATGACAGAATTGGTACTTTCAAGACATTACGCACACTGAAAAATGCTCATGTCCTCCAACATAACTAAAGATGGCCTTTGAGACTGCTATATCACAGAATATACTAACCAGATACATGCGAATGTATATATATATATATAATATTACATGTTTAGGAAACACGTGTACAAACTCGGGCACGTGATTCGTGGCCGGCAAAGAGAAAGATTGATATATGACACCCATGGTCCATCTCAAATAATAAGGGCAACAAGCATATTACGTAAGATAGTATACAAAGTACTTGCGTTTGGGAACACAGATTGATATACGGATTAAGTAAACCAAGATCTTGGATAAAANATACAAAGTACTTGCGTTTGGGAACACAGATTGATATACGGATTAAGTAAACCAAGATCTTGGATAAAAGGAAGGTATGGTACGTTGTACACGCCCCTATCATGTAAGTAATAGGGGTTGGAACCCTTTTATTGCTCGCAACATTTACACCGCAAGGTTAAGTTGATTATGGACACTATCGGATGAAGCAGGGCGTCGTAATTAGCACAAAAGGCCTCCTATTTGCAACTCTCTAGGAACCCCTCGTTTCCTTGTAAAACGCAAACGAAGTATACAGTGGTAGCAAGGCCATGGCCTGATGGGTAGACAACACATCCTGCACCCGGGGAAAACACATGTTAGTGGTATGATGCACGACGTCACACGTCACACGTCACAACCAGTTCCCTTTCCCCCTATCTGAGCACTGTAGTTGCCCGCCCCGTCTGCCCGAGCGGCCTGGTATTCGCAGCATGTCATTGCTTCGACTCACTAGGTACTGCAGACGTGAACATGGACGAGTACACCACTTCTGAAATGACTGCCATGGTCTTGGTGAATGGTGTAGTGAGAGGCAACGGCAGGGCAGCTGCGCGTGTGTACAGACAAAGATACTCTGCACAACGTCAGCCGAACCATCAGACATTCGCACTCCTTGCACAGCGACTACGGGAAACCGGCACGTTTCAGTGTCGGTGTGGATCTGGTCGACCGAGAACCGTCCGCACTCCACAGTTAGAAGAGACGGTCTTAGTGAATGTAGCAGACAATGCTTCGACGAGCACCCGTGCGATCGCGTGGAGAATGGATGCATCGAATGGCACAGTATGGTGTGTCCTCAATGAACAGCTGCTGCGACCATACCATGTGCGTATGGTGCAATTAATGGGGCCAGCAGATTACGCCCCTTGGCTAGCATTTTGCCGGTGGTTCATGCAGCAGTGTGAAATTGTTCCTGATTTCCCGGCTACTGTAATGTCTACAGACGAAGCCACGTTCACACAGGAAGGTTTTTTCAACAGTAGAAACGTCCACATGCAGGACGACTCCACCCCCACATACAATTGTAACGAGCGGCTATCATCACTGCTTTGCCACCAACATTTGGGCCAGCATAGTGGAAAGCAATGTTACTGGCCCAGTCTTGCTGCCGAACCGTGTGTAAGGATTTTAATATTATGATTTGTTGCAGTTCCGATTTCCACAGTTACTGGAGAATGTTCCAATCGCCATTCGAGAACGGAAGTGGCTGCAACACGACGGTGCACCACCCCATTTTACCAGGATTGTGCGTGACCACCTCAACACAGCGTATCCCGCACTTTGGATATAACGGGGTGCGCCTCGTCCTTGGCCACCACGCTACCCGGACCTTACGACATTAGATTTCTGGCTGTGGGGAATCCATAAGGCGTGTTAGTACGAGACACCCGTGGAATCTGAAGATGACCTGTTAGCGAGGGTCATGGCTGCCTTCGACCAAGTGCGAGACACACCAAGTGTTTTTCAATGCATCCGGTAGTCTCTAATACGCCGTATGAAGTACTGCATTGGCATTGGAGGGACACACTTCGAACATTTGTTAGGAAATTAGTTGTGATACGCCTCCTGCATTATCTAGAATGATTGAAGTGTCTGTTCCGTTGTGCTGGCAGGTATTTAGTGCCTTCAGTACCGATGACGCATTACTATGTCAAGTAATTTACATGTGTTTACACACATTAGTACAGACACATGCTACTGGGACTACGTGTCGCAACACCGACTGCATTGTACATCACATATCATCACTGGACGCACCAAATGTGGGTTTAACACGGGTACTGCGACAGTTAGCCAGTGCAAACAACATACTGTTTTCTTCGTCTCTACCCTGTGCTGCACAGTCTGCCACATACGCAGGTACAATTTGGTGTAGCAGACTTCCTAATGCTAATCTGTTTGCTGCGTGTTGGTTCCTGGCCATACTCATTTGGCGGGGAATCCCTTCTGTATTCCTTCGGGTGCAGGAAGGGTTACCTACTCACCAGACCATGATATTGCTATCACTGAGCACGTAGTTTGAGATTGAACCGGAAACGGTGCGTCCTTGAGCGTTGCAACTAAGGGGCCTTCTTATTTTCTAATTACGGCGTCCTGATCCATCCGATGGTATTCACAATCAATTTAACCTCACTGTGTAAATGTTGCATGCTATCAAATGGTGCCAAACCCTATTATATACATTATAGGGATGTGTACGACGTACCATACCTTCATTTTATCCAATATCTTGGTTTAATTACTCCGAATACCAAGTTGTATTTCTCTAACGGAAGTACTTTGCATAACATCGCACGTGATATGCTTGTCGCCCTCCCCATTTAAGGGCTTCTACTGCCCGTATCATTTGAGATGGACCATGGGTGTCATATAACAATCTTCCTATTTTCCGGTCACGAATAATGTGCCCGAGTTTGTACACATGTTTTTTAAACACACACACCCCTTGACCTTTGACCTACTTTTACCTTTGACCTTGACCTCCGTTTGTCATTCCATGCCGCTATCATGTTTCTATAATTTTCCAGTTCATGCTCTGTTATTCCACCTTATTACCTCCTGCTCTGTCATTCCTTCACATGGCATCTGGCAGAGATTGATTATGGGGCTTCTGGGACAATGGGTCTTGAGTGAGGACCAGAGGACAAGCAGCCATCTTGTATCCACCATCTTAAATTACTTTCACCGTAACCTTTTTGAGTTCATAATCTTGTTTTTGAGTCTGTCATCTTAGTTTTGAGCACGACATCGTGTTTTTTAGTTTGCCATCTTGTCCACCATCTGGTTTTTGCAATCTGCTATCTTCTTTTCACCATCCTCCATCTGGTTTTTGCTGTCCACCATTTTGTCGATCATCTTGTTTCCACTTGTCTTTTGTTTACATCAGCTATTGGTAGGGGGCGTGCCAGGCCGCCATATTGNCACCGTAACCTTTTTGAGTTCATAATCTTGTTTTTGAGTCTGTCATCTTAGTTTTGAGCACGACATCGTGTTTTTGAGTTTGCCATCTTGTCCACCATCTGGTTTTTGCAATCTGCTATCTTCTTTTCACCATCCTCCATCTGGTTTTTGCTGTCCACCATCTTGTCGATCATCTTGTTTCCACTTGTCTTTTGTTTACATCAGCTATTGGTAGGGGGCGTGCCAGGCCGCCATATTGNTTGTCGATCATCTTGTTTCCACTTGTCTTTTGTTTACATCAGCTATTGGTAGGGGGCGTGCCAGGCCGCCATATTGTTTCGTCCACCATCGTGGTTCTCATATCGTCTACTAGGTGGTGCTATTATCGGTCGCCATCTTGGAAGTTTCTTTAATTGCCTACCAAGGGTGCCATAGTGGTTCCTCCACAGTCTTCTAGGCAGCACTAGTGTCGCTTGATATCGTCATCGGCAGCTAGGAGCACTGGTGTCATCTGGAGGCTAAGAGTGATGTTCCATATGCTGTTTGCAGACGCTCGCCTCTATCGATGTGGTATGGTTTAATGCAAAATTAGCTGAGGAGGTGAGGAACAGCGAACTGCCAGTCCTAGGATTGGTAGACAGATGCACTAGTCAACTGAGCCACCAGGACATGGATGTCAGTATAGGTTTGCATGATGTTTATATAAAAATAAAAATTGGGATATGTATATTTGAGAGGTAATGAAAATATAAAGTTTGAGATGTAATGAGGTTATAAGCATAGATATGCATAAATCACGAACCATCCAGGCTAGCTCCTCGAAATTCTGTATGTATTCACCAATATGCATCCTGATAACATCCATATGTATAGGCAAGTACTTTATAAGCATAGTTAGCTTAAATTTGCAAACGATTAGAGTTGGGTCCTTGAAAATCAGTATCCCTGCACCAATATGTCGTATCAATAATGAGATGTTTCAAATGCATGAGCATGGCAATTACTCATATGTTAAGCCCCCAAGTACTTTTATAGACATAGTTAGCTTACATTTACAAACGATTAGTGTTAAGTCTTTAAAAATCAGTATCCNCCCCCAAGTACTTTTATAGACATAGTTAGCTTACATTTACAAACGATTAGTGTTAAGTCTTTAAAAATCAGTATCCCTGCACCAATGTGTCATATCAATAATTTTGCTGATAGTTCCTTTTCTTTGTATTTGTAGACATAAATAATAAGTACATGAGTGTTTTCTCTCTCTGTAGGATAGCAAATGATAAGTGAATTTCACACCTACATTAAAAGTGTGAGTGCTCACATGCTCTGGTGGGCAGTGCCATTAACTTTCACTATTTTAAACTCGACAACACACATTCCAATTTACCACAGACCTAGATGTCTGTGGACAGCAATGAGTATAATAATCTTAGAAATAATAATTTTGTATTCTGAAAAAATGTATTAAATACAATTATTGTTTGTACATAATAATTGTTTCTTGTAGTTTGTTTGCACATATAATTTTTGTTAGATATGTCCATTATATTAACTTATACAACAGTCAAGTTGACAAGGCACTGCAAATGTGTAATTTTATAAATAAGAGCTTAACTTTTAAACTTGCAGACAAAAGTGTATCGAGCGACTTGCCTATGTATTCGTATTTTCAAGATTATTTGTTTAACGTAATATCCATTAATTATACAAAAATGAATGTTATAAATAAAAGTTCTGTGATTAATATAAAGTATTTTATTTCACTTTTAAAACTTACAGAAAAGATTATGTCGAGCAATGTGTATTTGGATTCTCATTTGCAACATATATTTGTAGTATATGATGCCGCAGCCATATATTTTGAAAAGCATAATTTTATAAATAAAAGGTATCTATTTAAATAAATACATTTTTAAATTAGTATATCGAGTAGTATGACTACGAATTCGTATTTTCAAAAGGGAATTCCAATATTATGACAGAAAATGTGATTATGAGGCACTGACCAGCACCATATTGAATTTTATAAGCATAGAATTGTGTATGCAAATATACCAAAAGTTATATATTTTCTGAATCGTGTTTCGAGTCGAATGCTAATGTAACCCCATAAACTTTGATTATTCTTATTTGTTCGTTGCCATATTGACTTTAGTAGANTTTTAAATTAGTATATCGAGTAGTATGGCTACGAATTCGTATTTTCAAAAGGGAATTCCAATATTATGACAGAAAATGTGATTATGAGGCACTGACCAGCACCATATTGAATTTTATAAGCATAGAATTGTGTATGCAAATATACCAAAAGTTATATATTTTCTGAATCGTGTTTTCGAGTCGAATGCTAATGTAACCCCATAAACTTTGATTATTCTTATTTGTTCGTTGCCATATTGACTTTAGTAGACATATGCATGAGCTTAAGTTTTTTTAAATAATTATATAATGAGCCTGAGCCACGAATACAGAACAGTAGTTGGCTTACCTCAGGTCGTGTTTAAGTGCATTATGTCTATGTCGGATACGCACGAACTTACACAGAGGTGACAAAAGTCATGGGATAGCAATATGCAAATATACAGATGGCAGTAGTATCACGTACAAAATGTATAAATAGGCAGTGCATTGGTTGGGCTTTCATTTGTAGTCAAGTAATTTATGTGAAAAGGTTTCTGGCGTGATTATGGCCGCATGACGGAATTAACAGACTTTGAACGCGGAATGGTAGTTGGAGCTAAACGCATGGGACATTCCATTTCGGAAATGGTTAGAGAATTCAACATTACGAGATCCACAGTGTCAAGAGTGTGCCCAGAATACCTAATTTCAGGCATAACTTCCAACCAGGGACAACGCAGTGGCCGACCATCTGCACTTAATGACCAAGACCAACGACGTAAGCACAGAATAGTCAGTGTTAACAGACAAGCAACACTGCGTGAAATAACCGCAGGAATCAATGTGGGACGTACGACGGACGTGTCCGTTAGGACAGTGCGGCGAACTTTGGCTGTACTGGGCTATGCCAGCAGAAGACCGACTCGAGTACCTTTACTAACAGCACGACATCGCCTGCAGCGCCTCTCCTGGGCTCGTGGCCATATCGTTTGGACCCTAAACTTGGTCAGATGAGTCCCGATTTCAGTTGGTAAGAGCTGATGGTAGGTTTCGAGTGTGGCGCAGACCCCACGAATCCATGGACCGAAGTTTTCAACAAGGAACTGCCATCGAATATTTATGGGACATAATCGAGAAGTCAGTTCGTGCACAAACTCCTGCACACGGCAACACTTTCGCAATTATGGACGTCTATAGAGGCAGCATGGCTCAATATTTCTTCCGGGGACTTCCAACGACTTGTTGAGTCCATGCCACGTCGAGTTGCTGCACTTCGCCGGGCAAAAGGAGGTCCGACACGATATTAGGAGGTATCCCATGACTTTTGTCGTCTCTGTGTATAAGCACATCTGGACATCATTTAACGACTACTGGATTTAGACACATGTAAATGGGAACATATCAGAAAAGTGCAAGTCTAACCAAGATGAAAATTGAATTATGGCTCAAGCCTTTTTTATAAGCATAAATTTACACAATTATCCATCCCTCGAAGTTAAAGCCATAAAATTCATATCACAGCCATTAGGTCAATAATCCCTTAAGCTCCTTGTAAGCATAGCTGACTACAATTTTCTGCCCATTGAATCTATAGTCATCAAATGCATATCAGAAGTATTGCTAATGCCTAGACCTAAATTTTATTGCTCATTATCTACTAAACCTTTATAAACATATTTAGCTGCCATTTTCTATCAATTGAGGCTATAGACATCATAGATACCACTCGTGACCTAGATTAAGGTGATAATGCACATTTTGCCTCAACCCTTCTTATCAATCATACTTGGCCGCCATTTTCAAACCATTTAAGTTATAGCTGTGAAATATATATCACAGTTACAGCTCTCCTGAAATCAATAAATGTGATGTGGTCAGTTATGCCTTAAATCTTCATATAAGCATAGTTGTCAGCCATTCCTCACCCATTCAAGATATAGCCAACAAATTCACATCACAGGTATTACTCATGACTTCGATCAAGATGATGTGGTCAATTAAGTCATAAGTCTTTCATGAAATGTTTGTAAAGTTAACATGACATGTCTACAACCATTTTTATTTTGAAGAAATTTACGAATAATATGTTAAGTGCCCATATGATTATAAAAAATGTTATGCATTAAAAAAAAATTAAACAAATATTGTGTAATGTATCTACAGTCCAGTATTTTTTAGAAATAAGTTCTAATATGAAGGCAGAAATTTTTATTACATGCCTCCGTATGTCAGCTCCCACATTGTAATAAAGAGGAATACTTAAAATCTAGTGACGAGCTTTTAAAACATAACTATAGCGCATAATGTATCTTTGGTCGTGAATATTTTCATAATTGGTTCGAATACGATGTTGTGTGCAGATATATTTATTCATAAAATATGTTATCTATCAAATCTTAAGTTTTTAAAAATTAGAGACCTAAGTTAACTGTTTTGCATGTCTACTGGCGCATATTTTTAAAGTGAATCCAACTATATCGGAACCGACGACTGCATGTCTATATCCCGGCGCCATATTGGGCTGTTCATGGTTAAGTGAGCACTTTTGAAATCAACCTTTGAAAAATGTAACTGGACCTGCCTACGTGTATATATTTAATGGCACGCGGCCGGTAATGTTGGCAACGACGGATAGAACGTAGTTCAATGTTTAAATGTTGAATTAAAAATGTTAAGTAGAAGTTTGTTAATATTAAAATTATTACTTTCGTTTTTTGTTTTTTTTTTTTTAATTCATGTAAAAGTTAGAATTAGCACATTTATAAAATATGCTTCATGTATATTAATATCACAGTTTCACTTGCCTGACGCATGCATAAAGTGAACAGGCCTATGGCAATGCTAATTTTGGTGGAAGAATACACAATGTGCATATAAAGTTTCCGGTGGAACCGGCGCTTTCCTCTCCAAACCTCCCCTCCAGGTGGTCGACAACCATACAAAGTTCATAACTGGAACACTGCTTTCTAACTTACGTTAATCCCCGCAAACAAAAGTTAATATCAGCTCTTTTTGATCTCAAGCACCACAGGGAACTTTGCAAATTTTACACCGCCATGTAGTGTCCGAAATGAATTCAATATGTATCAAAACATATTAACATACTCTCTTACTGCGTTCGCACACAATGTGCATACACAGAGATTCCTGACAATACCGTTCTGGCTTACCTACTTCNACAATGTGCATACACAGAGATTCCTGACAATACCGTTCTGGCTTACCTACTTCCCAATAACTGAGCCCTCAATAGGGTATTACCAGAATAAACCTGTCAGTTGTTATAGGTTAACATTTTAAAAGACCCATCTTTGCTGTGGTACCGCCGGAAATTTTTGCTAAAACTAATTAAAAACTGCAGTGTAGCTGAACGCCTACTCTAAGTCTATTCTAAAGTACAATCCGTGCCTTTTCCTTCTGTAACTCGTTAAAATGCATGGCAGTATTTTCATGTATGTCATTAAAAGCCCCTGAGATCAAGCATTGGGCCTGAGGGAGAGCACAGACGTGGTAACAGCACTCATGTACCGTCTCACGAGACCACTCTCACTCAGGGGCGAGTCATTTCATATGGCAGGCTATCTCCACTTGTCTCATTAAAATTTTGTCACATTCTTAAAATCTGTGCCTCTTCAGGCACCAAATATTCCACTCCTAAGCCTTAGCCTTGATTGCATACTCTGGTGGCATTNTTAAAATCTGTGCCTCTTCAGGCACCAAATATTCCACTCCTAAGCCTTAGCCTTGATTGCATACTCTGGTGGCATTTTCTTGTCTAATCCATGAAGGCTATTTTAGAGTCAGTTCAGGTGTTCCTACCATGATGTTAATATGGAGAAGTTTCCTAGGGCATACACAGTTTTAGCGCCAAGTAAAGTATGCCTAGACCTCGTCGCGACTCCANTAATATGGAGAAGTTTCCTAGGGCATACACAGTTTTAGCGCCAAGTAAAGTATGCCTAGACCTCGTCGCGACTCCATATTAAAGGTTTTCATATTCGTTCTTCTCCATAACAACTATCCACCATGCAGTCCGAGAGATCCACCGGCCACAGCAGTCAGCCAGGAACATCTCCAACATCATGGTAGGGTATCGTCATTAGTGAGTCTAGTAATGGACCACATGGTAACCCTCAAAGTGTTTTGTGTAGTCAAATGTCATACGACAATAGGTCCTCACTACGTCTGGGTAAATCATCGCAGGGTCAAAGTCAATTCCTCTGCATCGATTACTCTAAGTAATCAGATATATTAACGTCTCATAATCAGTGAGCAGGGTGTTCTGGGGTACTAATATCGTGTCCACAGACTCAAACCTTGAAAACACTATACGGTTTCCTACATTAATTTGCCGATGTAATACTGCTAGCGCTGCCATCAATAAAGTGGGTCTCTCGATCCTCGAAAGCTAGGCTCTTGATGTCCGCCCATATTGGGTCAGTCTGCATCGATACGTCAATCCGATTGCTATTGTCAGGCCAAGCTGTATGTACCACAGTGCAGACAGTCCTCCGATATCTGAATTTATTTCCCCATATTTTCATTTCCCTTTCGACCTCAACTTCCCGAGGTTCCTTCTGCACAACGACACTGGGACCTGGAGTGGGTTCATCCCCCAGCACCACTCCTGTTTTTATCTGATAGTCTTCTTGTTTTGTTGCATCGCGAACCATCTCGGCTATACTCTGGCAGACGCCAGAGAATGCTCCCTCACAAAGACAACTGGATCACAAGAGCAAGGCCAACCATGCAAATGCCAGCCAGTACCACCGACATTATTCACAGTCATGTCTTCAGCAACACTGACCACAGCGCTGCTGTCCACATTAATATGTTCGTGATTGGTCTTAGTCATTGCTGGTGTCTGAAGAATCCCCTCGCCCCGATTGATCCCTGTTGGACCACCAAACATCGAACTCCTCCAACCTTGTCATAATAATTTAATAGGGCAAGCAAGGCCTTAACTCTATTCTTGTCCTTGAGTGTTCTCGGCACACCAATCACTCCGTACGCCCTTGTGTGCCAAGTGTAGATTCTTAACCTTGCTACATTCATGGAAAACATGTTCTACACTATAAGGTGCTCCACATACCATATAGTATGGAGAGTCAACCAGTGCAAATCCAAACATCTTAGCATTGAAGTTGCCATGACTAGTCAGAAACTAAGCAGAATAACATACAATGTACAACCATTTCATATTAATTCTGTCAGTTAACTATAAATTACACTATAAGTGTATCTACCCTTTATTGACTTATCCAAACGATCCTGCCTTCTTGCCAAAGTTGTCCGACAGCACACTTTCCTTGTCTCATGTGGTATCTTCTCACCATGAGCAAACTCGAACATTCTTCCTCTTTTCTCAATTAGCAGGTCAATGGGTATGGCTTTGGCAAGTACATACAATGAATCGTTGGATGTTCGATATGCCCTGGTGACTGCCAGCAAGGCAGCTCTTTGTGCTTTAATGAGCACTCTCTTAACATGCACTTGTGGAACTATCCTATACCAAACCGCACTCCCATCCATGATGATGGGCACAAAAACACTCTCGTGCCTAATATTCAATGTTCGGAAATTCAATCCCCAACCTGCTGATCCTACTGCTCTTAACTTGTATAAGAGAGCAACGACCTTGTCCGCAAGATAGCGAACATGTCCTCAGAATGTGAGATGGTCATCTATCAATACCCCAAGGTATTTCAAATACTCCAAAAACCTCACCACATGTTCATTGAAATGAACGATTGGGAGTCGTTTGAGTCTCGTTTTGACTAGAATTGCATTGGTATTATCAACCGCGAATGTGAGCTTCACATCCCTAGCCCAATCTCGGATTGTCTTGAATGCAAGCTCTGCTCTGGTCGCCAGTTCTTTTATAGACCACGCAGCAATTAACAACAGACCATTATCTACATATTCGAAGTCCATGCAGCCCTCAGGCAGACTTAAACACAGAATCTCATCGAAGAGTGCGTTCCACAAAACAGGACCCAGAACAGATCCCTTGGGACATCCCTTACTTAGTCTCTTTTCAAACCTGAGGGAACCTAGCTCATACATACATAACCTTTCTTGTAGGAAATCTCTAACCGCTATATAAAGATTCCTGGGACTTTCAAATTGTCGTAACCTCCACAGTATGTATGGCCACTATGCGTTTTCGAATGGTCCGGAAATGTCAAGTAATATTGCCATAACATATGGCTCAGTGCTGCTTTTAAATTGGTTGACCATGTTCAAAATTGCCAATTATGTTCCCTTTTCACGACGAAGCCCATATTGTCTGTGATGTAACCCATCTGTAATATCCAGAAACTGCAACAGTATCTACACCTTCAGCAGGCCTTGTTTCCAGGACCTAGGGAAGGTGCCCTGGCTTAGATAGTCATCGAATATGCCAATCATGGCACCTTTAATTCTTGGGACAGCCATAACAGGATTTCCCCTGTAACATATCCATCCTCGGAGCTTTCTTCAACATGATATTCTTTATTATATCCTCTAGTTCTTCTAATGAGAACTCAGAAGTGTCGACCATATCAGGGTCCTTGCTACTTTCGGTCCTAATAAATTGATGGTATCGTCCTTCCCCCTCCTCAGTATCGTCTGGCAACAACATGTTAAGAACAATTTGAGCATTCACTTCTAAAGAGAGTAATGCCTTTCCTCCGTTCATTAAAGCCGGAACAGAAAAAGGTAAGCGTAACTTACCAGCACAAAGTAAGTAAACCAATCCCCAGAGGACCTCGTTTCCCTTCTCAGGCACCAGCTGTTCCCACGATACTTGTATTTTCTTTCTTAGCAATAGCTGATAGGCCCTGTATTCGGCAATGTACCTTTGTATCACTCTAGTCTGCCNACTTGTATTTTCTTTCTTAGCAATAGCTGATAGGCCCTGTATTCGGCAATGTACCTTTGTATCACTCTAGTCTGCCCTTATGTCTCATATGTTCTTTTGGACTTTTTGCGGAGTAATCGGACAGTGTTTCGGCGATTTTCCAGATCATTATCCCGCGATGGGTAGTATTTGACCTTCCTGACAACCTTAGTCAAAGTTGCCTGACAGGTCTTCATTATTAAATTCACCCGCTTTTCTGCCCTCTAATGTACTCTACAGTTTAGCTGTTTGTACGCAGTCAGCTCTTTCAGAAGGACTCTGTCGAACCGTGCCCAATCAGCTCTATATATATCTTGGTTTTGGATCCTACATTTCAATCAGCCTAGTATGAAGCACGTCAAATGTGATCAATGTGCATACAAGTATATCATAAGCAGTGCTTCCAAAAGTGCTCAGTTTACCATGAATAGCCTATGATATTGTTGCGAGTCTATGATATTTTTGGGTGGTACATTTTTCGCCATTCTCCCGACCACCCTTCACCAGCCGGCGGCCTGAGCGACCCAACCCTCGAACAGGTCCACCCTTGCACGACTTAGCACGAGAAAACCGAGAGACCACCCC
>NQII01004000.1:202367-226813 GCA_002778355.1 Clitarchus hookeri
TCATCCTGCACAGCCAGCACTAACACCCTTCAGGCTCGCTTGAATATTCATGGCGACGCGCTCGTGCATGCCCGCTGCTCGCTCCTGCACGCGCGATTATGGCGGCAAGCCGATTGGCTGACTACACCCTCCACCACACTCCCCACCCCGGCAATACAGCAGGAAACGAGGGCATCGAGGGGTAAGTGAGCGCTGAAAATGCTCCCACCAGGATTAATATTCAGACCAGACTGTAGGTCTTCCTCGCCTGTGGGTTTGCTACTTTAGCTGGGGATTCCAATGAAATCTTACTTGCAGATGAAACGTAACAACGCTGCTATTATGTAACGTGCAAATACCTTATCATTAATCACTTCCCTGTATTTGCGTCTTCAGTTACTTCCAGAAAATGAGTGCTTTGTTGAAGATGTGATAAAAACAGTGGANTCACTTCCCTGTATTTGCGTCTTCAGTTACTTCCAGAAAATGAGTGCTTTGTTGAAGATGTGATAAAAACAGTGGTTGGGAATGATTGTCTAGATGCAAGTCTAGTGCAAAAATTATACACTGAAAATTAAAATTTCTGACTCTGTTATTTAATGCTGCTAAAAACTAAATTTTAACTAATCGTATTTGTTTAACTAGCAGATATCATATCTTACATCATTCTCCCTCCAAAAATAGTAATAGCTTGCGTAGAATATTTTGCATAGTCGTGTCAAATTTGCAACTTCGCTGTTTGAGGAAAACACAGGTGAAGTTAAGCAAACTATTAAAAAAAACAAGCGAAAATTGAAAAGCTTTGTTTAAACTTATTTTAGTTTATGCTTAGCAAAAATTTATTTAATGACAATTTAGAGCCAGCAGCAAACTATATATATATATATACACTCAAAAATATCCTTAAATAAAATTTTTAATACACAATAAAATGCTTATATTTGTGATTGATTATTCATATAAAACATCCTCGCCACAATTTTTTTTGTCTAAATTTATGAGTTAGATATTTTCATTAATTGTATGTTCCAAAACATAAAAATATATTTACTGACATGTTTATGCAGAAACTAGTGAACATAATTTTTTTTTAAGAAATGGCGTTACATTTAATGTTTGAAAGCTCAATAGTATTTAAAACGAATACAAATAAAGAATTTTTTTTTTGTGAAACACCTAGTTGTTGCAGTTTTTATCCATTATAGCAAAGGAATACTAAGGATGATACCGATACGTATAAGAAATGCTAGATCGCCCTTTCACACAAGACTGTCAACTGCAGTGAAGTTTTTTGGTCGTTCCTCGTGCCTGTAGGCCTTTGCAGTATGTTTATAGGAGCTGTGCACATTCGACAGGCTTTTTTATATTCCGCCGTATTATTCCAAGTAATATGCCGATTTGGTTAAGAGCACCTACATGGAGTTAAGAAGAGGGTTTTATTAACTAAACTATAAATGAAACTAAAAAAACCTTGGCAGAGTGTATTATATTGGCGACATTGTGTTGAAATTCTTTGATCATCAGCCTATGACTGTATTACTTAGGCGACTTTTTACCACTAGTCATTTGTTTTAAAGAAATAACGCCATACGCCACGCACATTCATGATACCGCATTTGGAATACTCCTTGAGGGTCATAATCATTTTAAAAAAACGTAATGCATTCCAAAGCAGTGTAACGTTAGTGCAACTTAGTGCACAAAGTGTAAGTTTGCCTGTTGGATACTATCGCATGTATGTGTAGCTGATTTATGTGTATTATTCATTGCAATCATGCACGTTAATATTTTGCCAAGTATTAGAATGTGCATGATAAATTTATTTTTAAGTACTTGTTTAAAAAGTTGTCGTGCTGTGAGCTACTAATGTCTACCTTTGTGCAAAAATGAGTTCCGTTTATGGCGTAGATTTTCTTTTTGCATCCGCTCTTGGTGAGTGGATTGTCTTCTTTGATATTGTCACTCGCGCCAGCCAGTTAATTTACTTTAACCTAACGTTTAACACATTTTTGAACTTTGTCTAAATAAGCAGTCAGCGAGTACGGGCGATATCTTGTTGTTTTACACTGGGGAATGTACCTATNTTTTGAACTTTGTCTAAATAAGCAGTCAGCGAGTACGGGCGATATCTTGTTGTTTTACACTGGGGAATGTACCTATCTGCCTCGTAGCATAAATGTTCTTGCCAGCGCGTCCTTGTCGTTTTCCTGCCTGGCCCACCTGAAATAATGGATAACCAAATCAACATAATATAAAAATGTATTAATAATAAAATTTAGTTTCATGTTTACATGAATTGTAAAATGATATAAAGCTTTATTTTGGCAAGTTTTGTTGCTTGTTTGTACGTGGGGTAACCCATAAAAAGGAAACAAAAATTAATTAACCTAAAATCAAGTAATTAAATAAGGCTTTTTTCCATATTTGTTTCACTCATGAGACATTTTTGATATTATTCTTCCAATACTTTCAATACACTCTATGCTAATTTATTTTTGTTTATTGTAAGCATGTTGTACTGTTCGCACGCCACGTCTTGGCGGGTTGACTCCCTAGTGCTGCGCGGCATTGTCATCGGCACGGCACGGCACGGCCAAACTTGACGTAGTTAGAAACGGTCAGGCAGTGTACATGCTGTTCAGAAAACATTAGTTCTGAATGATATCGTGCTTAGCACACAACTTTCTATCACACAAACCTTAATATTTTTAATATTTAAAATTTATTTTATGGCAATAAATGCATCGTTTGTTCAATTTTTCAAAATAGTATAAGCACAAAATTTTTATATTTGAGATTATATAAATGAGATTTAAGTCGCGACAGCTGTACAAAGACGAAGAAATAAATACAGTATAAATGTATACAAAATAAACAACATAGATAAAAATAACACATTAGAGTACAGAACAAGAAATTGTCATGCCTTAGTTATTTATAATGCATTTCTTTAAAAATTTTATAAATACTGTATTATAAAATTGCGACAAACTGAAAACTGTGTGCTACATTTTGCCACAATCTACTGCAGGTCTCACTTTAAAATATTGAGGTAACTTACACAGATTTCTGTCACAAATAAGTTTTGATAGCTTATTTTAAAAAAACATAATTACTGTCCGGCCACTATTCAACACATTTTTCCATGCAGTCATTTACAAATTAGGTNCTTATTTTAAAAAAACATAATTACTGTCCGGCCACTATTCAACACATTTTTCCATGCAGTCATTTACAAATTAGGTAGAATTTAACTTTCAAATGTCCATATTACTTTATATTGTCACAATGGAACTGCTAAATCAGAGTTACCTTAAAGATGTTATGCCACACTTTTTAGTAGTAGTTTAATCCCTTTCGTCACTCAGATGGTTTATGAACTCTTTTAATCTATGATCCATGACCCAGTCGTATTTCTTCCAGTATTCTTCTTCGATCCTAGGTGTAACTTGTAACTGAACGCAAAGCCTCGTTGGTTTGCAGCTGTAATGTATGTAGTGACAATTCTCCGTATGCATTCTCCCGAATCAAACGCTTCTAGTCTATGCCAGTTCGATCGCATTTAGTTCACACATATAAGGAGGCAGTGGTATGATATGATGACAGTCTAAGCAACTAGTTTTTCCTACTTCGAAAAGTTTTTTTCTTTAGACCGATGTTTTTCCATAATATCATAAAGTGTTAAGTCAAATATTACCATTGAATTGTTTATATCAGCTGTTCAAAACAGTATGTAATTCCAAGTTTACCTCCCAAGTCAATTTTGGTGGAAGTCTGCTGTATTTATTTACATAAGACCTACTGTAGTAAACACAGAAAATGTGCACAACTTCAGTAAATAACACCGATTTGTGAAAAGAGATTGACGTTTGTAATTTTATTTTCTATTTATACACTGAGGAGCCAAAAAAACNAATAACACCGATTTGTGAAAAGAGATTGACGTTTGTAATTTTATTTTCTATTTATACACTGAGGAGCCAAAAAAAACTGGTATAGGCGTGCGTATACAAATAACAGAGGTATGGAACCAATCAGAGTAACGCGATGNAAAAAAAACTGGTATAGGCGTGCGTATACAAATAACAGAGGTATGGAACCAATCAGAGTAACGCGATGCGGTCGGAAACTAGATCGGTTACTGCTGCTACAATGCCAGGTTATCAAGATTTAAGTGAGTTTGAACGTGTTTATATAGTCGGCGCACGAGAGATGGGACATAGCATCTCCGAGGTAGTGATAACATTTGGATGTTCGCGTACGACCATTTCACGAGTGTACCGTGAATATAGGGAATCCGGTAAAACATCACATCTTCTACATCGCTGCGGCCGGAAAAAGGTCGTGAAAGAACGGAACAAACGACGACTGACGAGAATCATTAAACGTGACAGACGTGCAACCCTTTCTCAAATTGGCGCAGATTGGGTTTGTGGACTGCCCTGCAGGATTTATAGTGTGAATTGCCTCCTGCATACCTTCAGACAATAGTCGATTCCATGCCACGTTGTCTTGCGGCAATTCTGCGTGCTCGGTGACGCCCTACACGATATTAGGCAGGTGTACCAGTTTTTTTGGGTCTTTAGTGTATATAAAAGCTGTTCTGGTATGATCTACAGAATAATGATACGGAATATTGTTTACTTTGAGATAATGCGGAAGGATAACTAGCGGATAGGTCCTTTACATTAAAAATATCGCATAGGCCTAACTGACCACCTGCAACGAATTCAAAGAAAATGTAAAATTTATGCGATTTCAGCACAAACAGTTTATCGGCACTTTCTTTGCATTGCATTCAACCGATCCGTTGAAAAAAAAAGGAGGTAATTTATACAGTAATTTAAAAGTCAACGTTTACAAATAAATTTATGAAAAAAGAACCGTCAATTTCATACAGTAAATCGAAACTAAAGCTACTGTCTTGCTATAGCCGGCCGTAAGAATTTAACCACCAAAATGTATCCTTTTCAAATTGGTATGTGAGAATAATATTCAATCATAGAAAGTCTTTTAAACTTTAGTCCTCAGAAAACCGCGTTAGACTTTACTTCACATTTATTTATTAATAGCTGTTNATTAAACGTGACAGACGTGCAACCCTTTCTCAAATTGGCGCAGATTGGGTTTGTGGACTGCCCTGCAGGATTTATAGTGTGAATTGCCTCCTGCATACCTTCAGACAATAGTCGATTCCATGCCACGTTGTCTTGCGGCAATTCTGCGTGCTCGGTGACGCCCTACACGATATTAGGCAGGTGTACCAGTTTTTTTNTACACGATATTAGGCAGGTGTACCAGTTTTTTTTGGCTCTTTGGTGTATATAAAAGCTGTTCTGGTATGATCTACCGAGGCAATTTTTTATGTATATGCTGTCTTTTGAAAGATACAGAATAATGATACGGAATATTGTTTACTTTGAGATAATGCGCAAGGATAACTAGCGGATAGGTCCTTTACATTAAAAATATCGCATAGGCCTAACTGACCACCTGCAACGAATTCAAAGAAAATGTAAAATTTATGCGATTTCAGCACAAACAGTTTATCGGCACTTTCTTTGCATTGCATTCAACCGATCCGTTGAAAAAAATTGGAGGTAATTTATACAGTAATTAAATGTCAATGTTTACAAATAAATTTATGAAAAAAGAACCGTCAATTTCATACAGTAAATCGAAACTAAAGCTACTGTCTTACTATAGCCGGCCGTAAGTATTTAACCACCAAAATGTATCCTTTTCAAATTGGTATGTGAGAATAATATTCAATAATAGAAAGTCTTTTAAACTTTAGTCCTCAGAAAACCGCGTTAGACTTTACTTCACATTTATTTATTAATAGCTGTTNATAGAAAGTCTTTTAAACTTTAGTCCTCAGAAAACCGCGTTAGACTTTACTTCACATTTATTTATTAATAGCTGTTCAAACCAAATCAAAGCTGTATTTGTGTGCATTCATATGGGTAATTACAAGTAGTTATCACCACTGAAACGCCACAATAATTGAGACAAGAAAAGAGAAACAAATTGCAAAAGCATACCATTATATGTGCATCGTGATTTGCATCGTGATTTATACTAAATGCTGAAATTCGAATCATGCGGGCGCTAAATGACATGGCGACATTTGGGGTTTATTACGAAAGAAAATGAAAAACATGCTCATCCCATTTGTAACTATATGAACAAAGTTCCCGTCGGAACCGGCGCTAGCCTCACCAAACCTCCCCTCCAGGTGGCTGATGCCTATTAAAAGGTTATACCTGGAGCACTTCTTTCTACTTTTACGTTAAACTCCCGCAAGCTAAGATCAAAACCGGCTCTTTTTGATCGCAGGGCACCGTCAGCAACTTTGGATTTTGAAATCCGTCATGCTGGTCGAAATGGATTTAAAACATAAATCTAAATACTTACACACACATAATCCTATTCGCGCTCGCGCTTATCCTTCTTTCACTGGAAAATTTAAGCATGACGGCATACCCTTAGCACATTCTCGGCCCAGTGCGCCCGGGCTGTGTTAGGACTTAGATTTGGGGGCAACCGGTAAGCCAGAATTGTTCCCCGCCTACTCACCCTCCGGGCGCATCGGTCTAACCACACTGCAGACTTTCATTNAACCGGTAAGCCAGAATTGTTCCCCGCCTACTCACCCTCCGGGCGCATCGGTCTAACCACACTGCAGACTTTCATTGCTCGTCTCATTCACATACACCATTCGTCTACCCATTCGTGACCATCCGGTCAGTCCTTTTCTTAGAAGCTGCGTTCCTTCCATTATCCAAATCGCATTCCTGGGCCATCGTTGGGGACGTTATCATCTGGTACTCCTCGAAAAGTAACAAGTCTTATCCAGGAAGTGGTGTCTCATTTGGGTTAGTCGTGTCTGGGTTTTTGCAAGGAGCCGACTGAAATGAAGGACTAATACCTGACCATAGTATACCCTGTAAAGGGCTTATTGTGATCAAAAGTAAGCCTCCCGTATGTGCGGACGGCAGTCTTAAAGATCTGGGACAGGTCGAATATTTCCCCCTTCTCCAGAAGCACTCCTTGAGCAAGCTCAGCAGTGCCTCTTTGATTGTGGGCAGGCCAACATGGGCGATGGTCAACCTGTCCACGCACTCCATATGGGGGAAAAGGATCTTCTCTCCTCCATCCATAGATCTTACCAGCAGAGCTACTACCGCCATCAGGGCGTTTGGTTCCTCCAGTCTTGAGATCTGGGTGCCTCGTTTGACTTAATCATAGAGTTCCCAGGGTTCTTTCGGGTGGGCTCCAAAGGGCCAGGCCTGCACTCCGGCATGGATGGTGTTCCGATTGGATGGCCACTCAATGGTAACGATTCTCTCGGAGAAAGGTACCATTTCGTTTCTTCTCACCTGTGCTCTGAGCGNACTCCATATGGGGGAAAAGGATCTTCTCTCCTCCATCCATAGATCTTACCAGCAGAGCTACTACCGCCATCAGGGTGTTTGGTTCCTCCAGTCTTGAGATCTGGGTGCCTCGTTTGACTTAATCATAGAGTTCCCAGGGTTCTTTCGGGTGGGCTCCAAAGGGCCAGGCCTGCACTCCGGCATGGATGGTGTTCCGGTTGGATGGCCACTCAATGGTAACGATTCTCTCGGAGAAAGGTACCATTTCGTTTCTTCTCACCTGTGCTCTGAGCGNTTGGATGGCCACTCAATGGTAACGATTCTCTCGGAGAAAGGTACCATTTCGTTTCTTCTCACCTGTGCTCTGAGCAGAGAGACTTCCCTTTCGGTTCTATCATCCATATCTACCTTCCTGTCTCTCTCCTCATTTTCCCATGCCTTCCCAAGAGCGCAAACCGCTCTTCTTTTCTAGTCCCTTAGGAGTTTGCTCATATTGCGTGCAAGATGAGCAAAGCCCTCCCTTACGTACAAGACTGGATTCCATGCACAGGGCCATGCATCATTTATGCCTCTCTGGATTTGTTTCATCCAGTGGGTTCGTCTTATCTGGTTGAATTTCATCTGTNGGGCCATGCATCATTTATGCCTCTCTGGATTTGTTTCATCCAGTGGGTTCGTCTTATCTGGTTGAATTTCATCTGGGTCTACTATTTGCAGGATAGACCCAGTCCACTGTGGTACCATTGCCTGCAGCACAATGGGCACCGTCACTTCTGGTGTTTCTACTAAAGGTGTTGGTGAGGGTGGACGATCAGATTCTCTCTCATTGTCTTCCAAGATTACACTTTGATTCAGGTGTTCAATCNGGGCCATGCATCATTTATGCCTCTCTGGATTTGTTTCATCCGGTGGGTTCGTCTTATCTGGTTGAATTTCATCTGTGTCTACTATTTGCAGGATAGACCCAGTCCACTGTGGTACCATTGCCTGCAGCACAATGGGCACCGTCACTTCTGGTGTTTCTTCTATAGGTGTTGGTGAGGGTGGACGATCAGATTCTCTCTCATTGTCTTCCAAGATTACACTTTGATTCAGGTGTTCAATCATTTTCAGAATTGTCGTTTTCTGGATCGTCCCTGCCCACGCCTATTGTCTGGTTTAAGCTCTGTCTTAACCACCACACATCAAAGTCCTCATTCTTTTTCCCAGCCTCTGTAAGGTATTCTAATACCATTGGTGCCAAAAACCCTACTAGAGAGCATTTCCCAGAGGTCTACTTGTCCATGATCATCCTCAAAAGAGGCCCGAAGGTCCTCCATTTTTGGGCAATCAGTTAGGAGGTGTATGGAGGTATCAGGTACCCCGCACACCATGCTGTTAGGTTATTGTACTAAAGCCATCGAGGATAGCTTTTCCTTGAAATTCCTATGCCCAGTCAGTAACTGCGCACTATAGTGACCCATGTTAAGCCACCTAATGCGCAGCCTCAACCGAACATCGGGAAGGATGTCATAAGTTAGCTTGCCTTTCTCCGAGCTCTCCCACCATTCTTGCCAAGCATCTAAAGTTCTTCCTTTTAGAGCCTTTACATCCTTTGGGGGATCGGATACACCCATTTTCTCCTACTGATCTCACCTCGCTCTTTATGAGGAGGATAAGTGGGAGCTCTTCGGCAAGTACCTGTAAGGCGTCGTTTGATGCTGTCCTATAGGCCTTAGTGATGGCAAGTAACGCAGCATGCTGCGCACTTATCACCTTCCTTTTCACGTAAACCTTGTTGACCTCCAGGTACCATACACCTGCAGCATACGTCACCACTGCCAGGAATACACATCGGTACATTAACTTTAACTTGTGGTAGCCAAGTCCCCAGTTCGAAGGCTCCACAACCCTGAGGCGATGGAACATCGCTACGGCCTTGTTCACAGCATAGCGAACATGGCCATGGAAGCGAGACGGGTTTGAAATATTACTCCCAAATACTTCATTTCTTGGACGAGTTTCACAACTTGTCCTTCGAAACGTATGACAGGCTTTCTCTGAAGTTTCCTTTCAGCAATATGCTGTTATTTTTTTCAACAGAGATCTTCAGCTTGAAATTATCTGCACAGGTCGTTATTCTTCCCAGAGAACTCTCCATTTTCTTCTTCAGTTTCCGCCTTGTCCATGCTGGTATTAGCAGTAACCCGTCATCAGCATATCCATAGATCACGCAGCCAGCCGGGAGGGTCAGCCGCAGCAATCCTTCGAATATTATGTTCCAGAGAATGGGACCTATACTAATCACTGGGGACATCCTTTACGGAGCATATTGATCTCTGTGTTCCTCTAGATGTAGTACACAAGATCTTCCTTTCAGGAAATCCTTTATCACTGCATAAAGGTTTCTTGGGCATTCTAGCAACTGTAATTGCCACAGGATCTGTGGCCACCACGCATTGTCGTAAGCCCCCGAGATATCCAAGGAGATGGCTCAGAAATAACCTTCATCATATTTTCTTACCTGCTTAACCATGTCTATAATGGCTTTCTCAGTGCTTTTCCCTTTTATATATCCATACTGTCTTGCATGAATAACTTGGACTATGTCCAGGTATTCCATGATCCGTCTGTTCACTAGGTGTTCCAATACTTTCCCTATTAAAGATAGTAGTGTAATGGGGCGGTACGATTTGGCCATTCTCGGTTTTTTCTCTGCACCTTTAAAGATAAATTTCAAAAGCCCTCTCTTCCAGCACCGGGGAAAACTACCTGTTTCCAGACAATGGTTAAACAGATCCAGCATCTCAGTTTTCATTCTTGGATAAGCTCGGAGAAGCATTTCTCCAGTCAGGCCATCCAAACCTGGTGCTTTCTTTAGTTTTATCCTGCGGACAATTAGGCTTAACTCCTCCAGAGAGAAGGGCGCCGTGTCCTCAATCCCGATCTCCACCTCCGAGATCTCTCTCACGTCTCGGTGGTATTCATTTTCCCCTATCCGAGAATCGTTAGACAACAAGATTTCCATCAAGTGCCTGGTGTTTTCCTCAAAGGAAAGCAAAATACATTCATCGTGCTCTAGAGCTGGAAGCTCCTCTGTGCTCCTGAGATTTCTTGACACCATCCGGTAGACTAGGTCCCACGGGTCGTCATTTCCTTTTTCAGACACAAGCGTTCTCCATGCTTGCTGTCTCTTTTTCTTTAGCTTCCGCTGGTACTCCCCTCTCAATACATTGTACCATTGCACTGCTTGTTGTCTCTCTTCAGGATGGCAAGTTCTTTTGAAATACTTTCTCGAGTGTCTTATATTCCTTCGTAAGATCTCTAGCTCATCATCCCACCATGCAGGCCCCTATTATTCCACTTACCAGACATTCAGCTCATTCATTTATACACATGTCAACACTGTCGTGTCTATACTTGTCCAGATTTCGTAGCAGCACTTTGTCAAAGACGGGCCAGTTGGCTTTATCTGTGATATATCTTAGGCGCTCTGGTCTGTTTCCCTTACTTCAATTCAACCGGATAGTGAACAGAATCATTCTGTGGTCACTATCTAGCTCGTCTGAAACTCTCCAGTCCCCAATACTTCCAAGGGCACGCACTGTTGCTACGGTCACGTCAAGGTATTCCGTTCCGTGGGCAGGCGACAAATATGTCGCTTGATGGCCAGCTGTGTTAGCTACCTGCAAGTTATTCTCAGTCAGATACCTGTTTGCCTCCTCTTCTCTATCGTATATTTCAGGGGAATTCCAGAGTTCTGATTCGGAATTTATCGCGACGCCAATTATGATCTTCCTTTCCTTGGCTCTTTGAACGATCAAATCTCACTGGGAGAGATGACGTTCAAGTGGGTCACTTGATTGGAAGTACAACGATACAATCGTCATACTCCCTCCCCCCATTTATAGTTTCAAACACGCGTGATGCGTGTTGGAGAGAGCCTCAAGCAGGATGTAATTAATCTCAGGGTTACATACCCAGAGTCCTACCATAGGTTTGTCCCCATATAAGACGAAACGACCTTGAAGACTTGGCACTTTCTCATGAAGCAGGTATGGCTCCTGCATCAATACCAGGTCAAGTTGTTCCTCCTGTCCGACTCTGTACAGTTCCATAGTAGTCACTGCAGCCCTATGCAGGTTTATCTGCCCAATCTGCAGCAGCGCATGACACTCAGTCATACTGGGTCCTCTTGAGTTCCAGCGCAAACATACACTGGTGAACAGGGCACTCCGGAGATTCCGCCCTGTAGTTTACTTCCTTTTTCTTGTCCTTGAGGCAGTGAAAACACTCAACTGCCTCATTATTTTTCGTACATTCACTGAACTTGTGCCCAGTTTCTGCGCATCCTGCACATGCCTTTGGGGACTTGCACTTGTCTTTATGTGCCCATAGCCTTTACATCTGAAGCACCTCATGGGCACCAGATAATCTCTCACTAGTCACACAAAGTGACCAGAAATTCGGGAGTATCATACTCCCTGGGGACATCAAACAGTATGATCTTAGACCCTCGTCTTTTTGGGTCTCCGACCCGCAATCCCAACTCTTCCATTGTCTGGGCACTACGTAGCTTGAGCAGAGTCTCCTCGTCCTCTGCCTCAAGCAAGATTCCACCCTTACCAATCGTTCGGACGTTTCGCACCTTCAGGTGCTCCTTAACTGGGTCCATGGTCTTTAACTTTTCTTTTGTGTCCTCCGACTTCCCCTCCCCCTCTTTGTGGTAAATCAGCACAGTTTTTCTGGTAGTCAAGCGTCTGCCTTGAACTATTTGCCAATCCTCTTCCTGCCTGGGTTCAGTTACTTTCCTTTGCTTGTTCTCCTTCTGTTCTCTGATTATATCAGAGAACGAGAGGGGCTTGGCTGGGGTCCCCTTCAGTATTACTTTTCAAGTACCCCTATCTTTTGATTAAAACCCTGGTTCTCGGTCTGAAGAAATGCGTTTTTCAACAGCTGCTGATCGAGGAGTACCTTAAGCCGGAGGATCTTTGGTAGCAAGAAGTTGGAGGACTCCTTGCTAACTTTATTCTTATTATCAGTCACATACTGATAGATCTCTTCTAGCGCCCATGAGGCTTCAGACTGGATGCCCTCATATGTCAGTTCCGTCCCTTGTTCTGCAGCAGAATCTCTCTCAGAATCCTGCTCCTGTGGGTGCCTTGTCACCCCGTCCTCCTCTACTTCCTCCCCTGTCTCCTTTCTTCCTGAAGAATCAGCGCCGCACACGCTGAGCTTCTCCTGTGATTTCCCTTGAAAGGTCTCAATAACCACTTTTGCCATCACTTTTGCATCCTGCTCCCAAATGAGAGGGAGAATCTTTCTAAGCCAGTCCTGTTCCTCCCGGGAGGGAGGCAGCAACTGGACCCATACAGTCTCTGAGTCTAGAACCCTTTCAAGGTAATAGACTGCTCTTTCCTTGCTAAACTCCAGAGTTCTGGGTGCACATGGTCAGGAAGAGTTTCCTCTCTACAATCTGTCCCGTAAAGATCTTTACTAGGGGACGCTGGTACAGACTGTACCAGGTCTCCCTTTAAGCTGTCATGTTACTTGCTTGAGGTCACAGCCTCAGGAGGCTACGCCTCTGGCTGGGGCTAGTGGTCGAAAACCACCGCCCCACCCGGTGCTGTCTCGGTTTTCTCGGGGTACCACCCGTTGTGACTGGAGAATCACACTCGAGCTAAACCCACACTGCAGCTTGGTGGCACAGTGACTAAATAAGAACTAGTGAAGTAGTACCGCTAGTTGGCGTTAAACTGTGCGACTCTGCTGCCCGGTCATACGCCTGGGTTATCTGAATTGGTGCTGAGCGCTGCGGTGGGGGAGGTGGGGCCCTCCCCCACCGTGGGGCGACCTCTACGTGGGCGGGTGGTGTTAACAGACAAAGGCTATCAGTCAACCTAGTGTCAAAACTAGTGTGTTGCCATAAGATCTTTGACGGCTAAGTGGACAGTGCGTGAATAAGGTAGAATGTAACTATATGAACAGAAAGCACAAAAAATTATCATCACCTCGAAAGGGTATAACTCCAAAAAAGAAATCATAATCTTCGCCCAAAGATTNACAGAGTTAATGGCAGTAACTCCAAAAAAGAAATCATAATCTTCGGCCAAAGATTAAAAATTAGCAATTGCAGAAAAATAAACATACTTATATTTATCAATAAAACCAGTTATTACTTGTTGAATTTTAGTAAATAAGTAAATATAGTGGACTTGTGAGCAGTTGGCGTAAACATTATTTAAAGGGTCCCATCACCATGTTTCTATAGACACGGTGCTAAAGGTACCCGTTAACCAAACAGTGAATTAACGCGACTATGTAAAAAAGGAGGAAGCGATAATTTATTTTGTCTGAAATCACGTATTTATGTGCCGTTTATGCGCGCAGGTTATAACTTTAGTGGTCAGCGCACACATCAGTGTGTGGTAAATTTGGCATATTTCACATTATCGAGTGCACTAACGCGACGACCAGGCTTTCAGAATTTTCAACTGCGAAACAATGAAAGTCGTATACACGGCGCGTTTGTTAACGCCAACCCTCGCCGCTGCACAATGCAGATGTTCAACCTGTGAGACTCAAGCACATTACGGGTGAGCAGATGTGTTTGCAGGCGGCTACAGTTCATATGGACTGCGGTACGTCGTGTAAAATGTTACTTTTTGTTATGTTGTCTCTCACTTATCATTCGCCTCACAGCTTCAGTCGGTTATCTGACACTTGGTTTACCTGCAATAATGGTTTTAACTTTTAGCTATTCAGACTTAACTGTACCTTAAAATTTAAAATTAAAATACGGGTGAACAGCGTACAGAATTAATAAGATAATATTTGCATAACATTTTGATTACAAGGACACTTATTTTGAGATGTAGCATAATATTTATGTTCAATTTTAAGATTTTTATGAATATATTAGTTCTTTTTATTAGTTTTATTGAAGTAGTATTCCACCATTTTGGTACTTCCAGTCTTCTATTTCATATCGCATAAAAACATAAGCAGTATATTAAAATGTAGAAAATAATATTTGACTCGTGAACACTCTTTAGCCGATCAAGTACTTCTTTCGTTACTACAACCAGTGACGGGATTGCCACCGTTTTATCACTTGGATATTCTCTGATATCTCTCTGATTAACAGATAAAAAATATTTTCCCCCTGATCATTAATTTGTTTAGCATATATTTATTCTACGATGACTCCTTTATAATGCAGCATATCCTTATAACACAAAACAACTACTGAGATTTTGCACAATAGGCTAATGCATCTGAACAAATCGGCCCACATACATTGTACAGAAAAAAATAAACATTGAAGCCTAAAGCCAATCAGGTGGAAATGCAGCAGCTACATGTCCTACCAAGTAACTATGTAAAGTTTAAACTCGCATGTGCCAGAAAACAGCACATAATATTAATAATTATAATTTTTTTTGCATTGGACACATATTCTGTTTTCATAGGTGCTTCATCTCTAAATAGTATAAAACTAAGTCGCTTATCCGCGTCTGTCTGTGTATTCGCGTAGTACTTCTAAACTACTTAATAAATTTTGATGCGGTTTTCAACATCATTTATAGAATTTCTTGAGGAAGGTTTTAATGTGTAATGCATTTATAATTAATGTAANGGTTTTCAACATCATTTATAGAATTTCTTGAGGAAGGTTTTAATGTGTAATGCATTTATAATTAATGTAAGGATAGTAGAGAAATGTCAAACTGTTTATATTCAAGTCGCAAAAACCCGCTTTTAGGGCGCTTACACGGCTTGCGCTGACTAAACTATAAGCGATACATCATATTAATGTACTATTGAAATGCAGCTCTCTAAAAGGTTTACAGAAAAGTCCGCGATAGCAAATGTTTATCTTTTAAGGATGACCCTCAATAACCATTTTTGTCTTTCAAAGTATCGCTGTAAAAACTAAATTGTTACCAGGCGAAACCGGGCCGGTTCGCTAGTTNGTGCGTGAATAAGGTAGAATGTAACTATATGAACAGAAAGCACAAAAAATTATCATCACCTCGAAAGGGTATAACTCCAAAAAAGAAATCATAATCTTCGCCCAAAGATTAAAAATCATCAATTGCAGAAAAATAAACATACTTATATTTATCAATAAAACCAGTTATTACTTGTTGCATTTTAGTAAATAAGTAAATATAGTGGACTTGTGAGCAGTTGACGTAAACATAATTTAAAGGGTTCCATCACCATGTTTCTATAGACACGGTGCTAAAGGATACACAACTGGTTTAAAGTATTAACTACACAGAGCATTCAAAATTTCTTAATTAACCGCAAACAGCTTAAAAGCTGTTTTTTTTAGTATATAACAACCCAATACTACCCGTTAACCAAACAGTGTATTAACACGACTGTGTAAAAAAGGAGGAAGCGATAATTTATTTTGTCTGAAATCACGTATTCATGTGCCGTTCATGCGCGCAGGATATAACTTTCGTGGTCAGCGCACACATCAGTGTGTGGTAAATTTGGCAGATTTCACATTATCGAGTGCACTAACGCGACGACCAAGCTTTCAGCATTTTCAACTGCAAAACAATGAAAGTCGTATACACGGCGCGTTTGTTAACGCCAACCCTCGCCGCTGCACAATGCAGATGTTCAACCTANAAACAATGAAAGTCGTATACACGGCGCGTTTGTTAACGCCAACCCTCGCCGCTGCACAATGCAGATGTTCAACCTATGAGACTCACAGCACATGGCGGGTGAGCAGGTGTGTTTGCAGGCGGCTACAGTTCATATGGACTGGGGTACGTCGTGTAAAATGTTACTTTTTGTTATGTTGTCTCTCACTTATCATTCGCCTCGCAGCTTCAGTCGGTTATCTGACACTTGGTTTTCCTGCAATAATGGTTTTAACTTTTAGCTATTCAGACTTAACTGTACCTTAAAAATTAAAATTAAATTACGGGTGAACAGCGTACAGAATTAATAAGATAATATTTGCATAACATTTTGATGACGTGGACACTTATTTTGAGATGTAGCATAATATTTATGTTCAATTTTAGGATTTTTATGAATATATTAGTTCTTTTTATTAGGTTTATTGAAGTAGTATTCCACCATTTTGGTACTTCCAGTCTTCTTTTTCATATCGTATAAAAAAATAAGCAGTATATTAAAATGTAGAAAATAATATTTGACTCGTGAACACTCTTTAACCGATCAAGTACTTCTTTCGTTACTACAACCAGTGACGGGATTGCCACCGTTTTATCACTTGGATATTCTCTGATATCTCTCTGATTAACAAATAAAAAAATATTTTCCCCCTGACCATTAATTTGTTTAGCATATATTTATTCTACGATGACTCCTTAATAATGCAGCATATCCTTATAACACAAAATAACTACTGAGATTTTGCACAATAGGCTAATGCATCTGAACAAATCGGCCCACATACATTGTACAGAAAAAAATAAACATTGAAGCCTAAATCCAATCAAGTGTAAATGCAGCAGCTACATGTCCTACCAAGTAACTATGTAAAGTTTAAACTCGCATGTGCCAGAAAACAACACATAATATAAATAATTATAATTTTTTTGTGCATTGGACACATATTCTGTTTTCATAAGTGCTTCATCTCTAAATAGTATAAAACTAAGTCGCTTATCCGCGTCTGTCTGTGTATTCGCTTAGTAATTCTAAACTACTTAATCAATTTTGATGCGGTTTTCAACATCATTTATAGAATTTCTTGAGGAAGGTTTTAATGTGTAATACATTTATAATTAAGGTAAGGATAGTAGAGAAATGTCAAACTGTTTATATTCAAGTCGCAAAAACCCGCTTACACGGCTTGCGCTGACTAAACCATAAGAGATACATCATATTAATGTACTATAGAAATGCAGCTTTCTAAAAGGTCTACAGAAAAGTCCGCGATAGCATATGTTTATCTTTTAAGGATGACCCTCAATAACCATTTTTGTCTTTCAAAGTATCGCTGTATAAACTAAATTGTTACCAGGCCAAACTGGGCCTGTTCGCTAGTTAATGATAAAACAGTCAGATATAGCTTGATTATCACAGAATTTCCTGACATTTTATTTCTGTGTTAAAAATTGCCTGACATTTACCTGATTTCTCTGACAGATTTCAAATTCCCCGGCATTTTCCTATTTTTCAGGTTTTACAGACAAATTGCAACCATGCAGAGAGCTATATAAACTTTGCTTCTGGTCATAGTATATAAATTGTGTATCAACCTAGAATAGTAGCACGGTTTGAAAATGAGTTACATACTCTCAGTGAGGATCATCGAGCCCTGAGCCCCTTAGTGTAAAGCATCTGCCAAAAGTGGGTTAAAATGGGCTCAATGTTTAATTTAAACGTTGTTTGTTTTCGTACAGCAGAATGAATTTATCCTACATTTTAACGTAAAGCTGCAAGTTGGATTGCTGCAGAAATATATAGGCTATCCACATATAAGTTAGTACTTTTTCCTTTCAGCCATTTTCTATCTTTTCCGCTGCGTTTTAATATAAACATATGACTAATAAACACAGTGTACACATTTCACCACTATCAAAGTGTAACGTCTGAGGGTGCAATACAATAATGCCTGTTTGGGGGGAAAAAGGGGAGGGACCTAAAAAAGTTCTCAATTTACCGTGTGTAGTAGAGGAACATGGAGGAATGCACATACAAACAATGTGGCATATTCAGGGTGGGTGATGACTATTGCCCCTCATTGAGCCTTTTGAGAGCAACGTAAGAGGTTATTTTTCACTTTTAAATGTTTATTTTGTTCAATTCATGTGTACGACGTTGATAAATAATTTTTCGATACACTTATCATCTCAGATATTTTTAGAAATGATTATAAAATCACAAAAGAGTAAACATTCATACCATTTATTTCAACAATAAACATGTATCTTTCAAAGAAATAAAATGAGCCCTTCCTTTCGATAATATTAAATTTTGTATTGTTTTGTATTTTCTGATTTTACTGTGGCAACTTGCCTGTCAAGAGTAAAGAGAACTATAAATATGGCGAAATGGACTGCCCAGTTTATGAAGGACTCTTTGACTATCAATGCTAGTGGTTGAAGGCTGAGAGAGTTTGCAAGGTCATTCGTAATTCCCTCCTACATCTTAAAATATCGGTACAAATGTGGCATTCGCATGAAGCTAGCTTACGAAGGAAATATACTTTATAAATAGCGCCGGAAAAGCGGCCAACCAACCATGTAATACTGAAGGTTTAAATGTTTCATGAAACAGTTACTGTTCATTTGTGGCGAAATGCCTTCGTACTAACTCAGAGAAATTATTACAATGCAAGTTCTTGAACGGCCAGGAAATACTGACTCAAGGAGTTATTTTGGCAAAATCCCTGAGGTCAGTCTTTGCAAGCAGCAAACAAGTTTTGATAGAGGAATTGGTTTTAATGAAGTAGCCTTATGGATGAGACGGGAATATCTGTTGTGCAGCATCTAAGATTAAGTTTTGCTGCCAGGGCTTAAATTAATTTGGATATCTAACAAGCCTGCAGTAAGGTAAAAATCCAATTGTCTGCATGGCCATAAGTAAAAGTGGATCGTTTATAACTCCCGTGTTCATTTTTCCGATAATGCTACCAAATATGTTTACGACTACTCTAAAACTGGATGGATTAAGAAATCGTTTCCTGAGAAGGCTTGAATTTTCTTCAACCTACGCCGAAGCTCACTAAATGAGAACTAGCTCTGTTGATTGTCGTGAGCCAAGGCTCGTCGTTTCCAGAATTTGAAATTGACATTCTTTGGTTCGTTAAGAAATGCCCACTATAAAGGATGCAACCCGTTTCCAAAGGAATATTCATTTTGCAGTCCAAAGGTCAGATGATGCAATGATTTTTAAGACAGCCATTTTCAGGATCGCGACCATTGATAATATAGTTTCTGGGTTTTTCGCTACGGGTATTTATCCCTCGATTCCCAATGAATATACTAAGAATGGATCTGCTTTTACAACCTCTCAAAAAGCACTTAAACTAACAATTTCATATGATATCACAGAGCACTATAACGAAGGCGAGTACAATACAGCAGTGTGAAACGAACAAGAAAGCAACCTGGATGAGTTTAGTGGAATAACAGAAGCTCACCATCTGGTGGAACTATATGCGATAACGCAGGAGCCGGGAGAAATTGTCATAAAAACTGTACGTCCTGTGCAAGATACATCTTTATGACAACTGTTCAGATGAACGCAGTGACGTAGTTCCCTTTGTCATGTATGTAATGAAATTGAAATGGATGGTTCGGACCTTTTGAATTATGCCAGTGCATGTAAACCTAAAAATCTTGTTCATAGTTACGTGTTCTCTAGGAAGTTAGCTAGAAACAATGTGTTGTTCTGAGATAGACTTTGTTCGGGAAGGACGCACGCTGGCTGCAGTGCGGCCGAAACAGCATAATATTATTCCACGCGAGACTTCTGCTACAACAATTATGATATTTAATAAAGTTTACTCGTACATTATCTAATGAGTTTTTTTCTTGGCCAATAGAGAGAAATCAGAATGTGTTTTAGCTGTGATATTGTAATGGAGTTTGAACAATAGTATTACATTTCTATGCAGTTAACAATATAAAATAAATTATCAGTGACATATTTAATGTCTGGGAGTCTAAGCTACATCATTAAATATGTGTTCTTGCCCGCAGGGTGTGCAGTAATACTTAATGGGGCTGGGAACACTGCACGAATTCACTATTTTCTATATTAGTTAACAAGGAGGAAAACAATTTTTTTTTAAAATTACATTTAAACTAAGAAATAAATATAACACAATGCTTCTTTTGGATGTCCATGATGTTAATATGAGAACTTCATAAAAATATAAGTTACAATGATACGCCTGACGTCTCATTTTACGTCACGAGCCATCGTTTTTGGCACTTGTGAAAATGTTAGAAATATCGCTCGACTGCACTTAAAATTGTCATCACGGAAAACCAGCTTGCTACTGCTCCTGCAACATGTGGCGCCTCAACCCACGTAGCAGCGACGTCCTGGCGGGGTGAGACGCCATCAGCTATAGGTTGTTCACGAACAACTGAGCACTTTTAATTCTTCTGCTTAAGATCTACTTGTATGCACGTTGTGTATTCTTCCACGTAACATTAACATTGCCATGGGCCTGATCACTTTGTTCATGCGTTGGTCAAGTGGCACTGTGGAATTATTTGGCAAGGAAATGCTTCACAGATGTTCTCATTCTTTTATTTAAATGCATTATAAACGTAAAGTAAAATAAATAATTTCAGCATTCACAAATGTTTACCTAACACTTTTCAAATCAACGTTCAGAATTGGAAATATTTTACCTCCGTCGTTAACAACTTAAATTAGCATTTGCAAGTTAATGTGTCCATGAAAATGTATGTAAAGGTAGGGACAATGATATTTTTCAAAGGTTGATTTCAAAAGTGCTCAATTAATTGTGAACAGCGTATACATTCGACTACGTTATACACCTAAGAACAGACTTACGGCCGCTACTCGATCACATGTGTGGTGTGGCCGAGCTTAAAGTCCGTTCACGCTCAATATGTGTTCGTAAAGAGACGTCCACATAGAACGTTTACAAAAATGTGTGGTACATAGTGAATATGCTCGTCTTATGTTCAACCAGTCACACACGACTATAAATAAATTTGATTTTAATGAATATGTGGGGCCGCGGTTGTGTTGTCTTTAGACAACTCGCCCCCCACCTAGGTGAACCGGGCTCGATTCCCGCCGGGCCAAATTTTCGCATGTGGGAATCGTGCAATGCCACTGTTCGACGGGTTTTTTCGGGTATCTCCCGTTTCCTCCGCCTTTGCATTACGGTGCTGATACATACTCCCCTCCCTTCACCCTCATCAGTTCTCAAGACCTCGATGACCACTCTTCTCTTCTTAATGAAGTAATAATTTATTAACAGATAACATTTCATTCTTATTATGTCAGAACACACTGCGCAGAATTTGTCAGTAATATAAGACGAAACATAATCATTCAATACAAAGTTTAAATACAATTAATTATTGCATAAATTTTAAACTCATTTTTAAATGAGCAAAGAAAAATAAAAAATAAAAACAATTTTTCTTTTACTAATAAGTTGTTCTATTAAATACTGTACATTATCGCTAACTCATCTTTTCTCCTACAATTCTATTGACTGACGGCCGTATGCACACGACAAGAAGTAATATATCGCAATTTCCTACACTTCTCCACGTCGAGGAAGTTCCCACATGACTCGTGCATGACGATCATGAACCATGTCTTAAGAATACCTTCCTTCGTTCTGATACGTACACGTTTATTACGTATGGTCTATCCACGGTTTCTTCACACTTTCTTAATCAAACCTTCAAAACATCACCCAATGCATGACGCGTTTGGTTGTTCCATTAATGTGTCATGTATCACACGCGTTTTATACTTACGTTAACATAAAAGCACTTTGTTTTTACTTAAAATTAATTTATATTTGTATTTCATCTATAAATTATAATATTCATTTATAATTAATATGAATAAAAACTGTTAAAAAAATAGGTGTGTTGGCAATGCCTTGTAAGAAATAGTTCATATGCAAAATATTATTACACTGGTTGCGCACGAATGCGGTGTGTTGTCCCTTCGGTGTAATTTTCTATTCTCGGTTGAGCTTTGTTTGCTTGATATGAAACTGTAGCAGACTTCAGAAAAATAGGAAGTAACCGTGAATGGACTTGCACGTGTTTCATCGTGAACCGACCTTCAGACCCGCCGGCAGACGACAGTCGCAGACGAGGAGAAAGCAAGAGAGAGAATAAAAGGTTTATTCTACTCAGGTGAGAAACAAATCTACATTTCTTATGGGAGAGTTTGGCATAGGGAAAATTTCCGCCGCAAGGTGCGCTGGTATTCCAAAGATCTCGCTTTTAATCTGGCGGCAAATTGAGAAATTATATTTATTTGTGTGTAAAAGTTAGTATTTGGCTCGAATTGTGATATAAATGTACTTGCTCCAACCAAAATTTTTAGTATTAACTGTATATTGTTAAAATTGTTCACGCCCTCCATTGGTGTTTACAAGAGCAAGCAGTAAAAACAACTGCGTTTTGCACTACTTTTCTTCTTACCCTTAAGTAATAAGCGCGGGAAAAACTTAAAACTTATATTTTTTTTTTTTACCATTTCACTAATTTTTTCTATTCTGTTGTCACATTTAAGTAAAGTAATTGCCTAAGCCAAAGTTTTGCTGACTCCAGTTTACAATACAATAATAAAAAACATGGGAAGATATTTTGTTATTTTTCCACTCTAGTACGAATAACTATGTTTATTCTACACGTAAGTTTTAACATGATACAAGTCAAAATATTTGACACAGTTATATTTTATTTCATGAAAATTGCAATTATCCCATTTACTTACATACAAATAGGAAAAAAATCCGGTACACATGTGACGCCAGTGCACCCCAGCAGCGATAATTTTTAGTTGCCTTAAAAAAGCATTGAGCTTCCCAACCCTGAGCAGAATGAACGTCATCTAAGAGGTCGCCTAAAAACAGGGGTGCCATCCCCGCGCGGGTCTGGTGCCTAACAATGATGTATTTTCAAGTAAACGGTCACTGAGCTTCGGTGCAACAGGAAGAAGTCTCTTATAGTCTGTCCACGGTAAACTGAGCACCTGCTTACGATCTACTTCTCGGATTACATTGTATCATCCCACTGATGTAGAATTAACCTTGCCGTGGGTCTGAAACTGCGGAATTGTAAGAAATGCAAGGTTTTACAGATTTGCTCATTCTTGCACTTAAAATGATAAAAAAACTAATTAAATGAAATAATTGTAGTATCAAAAAATGTTCACCTAGCACTTTTTATTGAGCGTTAGGACATGGAACTACTTTCCCTCTGTCGTAACCAACTTTACTGGGCGCATTCCAGACATTGCGCCCGTGCGAGTACACGCAGGTAAGGACAGCGACATTTCGCAAAGGCTGATTACGACCGCGAGCAGCCTTTACAGGCATATGTCCTGCAATTTCCGAGTTGGTCACGAGATGCGCTCAAAGTTTCGGGGATCGTCTGAAATGTAAGTCATTCGTTAGTTAAATTACGAAAATAAGAGTGGTTCATAAAAAGTGCAATAAATAGACGTTTACATGATCCGGAATTTCCTTCAGAGTGAAAGTAAATTTATAGAAACAACTGCGAGTTAAGAAGTTTCTTCAACAAAAAAAAACCAAAACAGCACCAACCGTGAGATCGAAGTTGTAATTTTCAAACCATACGATATTGTGTGGTCACTGGAATATTGCGTGTTACGTGTATGTGTTTGTTTTGGAAATATCCCCTTTACTATTTTCCTATTTAAGTTCTCTGGTCAAGCCAACTGCGTTAACAGAAAAAAGAAAAATTAAAGTTTTATTCGGTGCGTGAAATTTATGTTTGGATCGGCGTGCGGTGCACGTGTTATTTGCGAATAGTTTGCCCGCTTGGCAAGGCTCACGTGAGATTTTCCAATTATGTTCCTAGTATAAATTTATGAAGTGTATTTTGAAAAGATCAGCCATGTTAGTAGAGCGGGCTTGAGAGTTTCGCACTAATCTAATATTCGGCATAGGCGGCACTCTGTTTTACTACTCCCGGACGGGCTTAATTCATCGCATTTACATTTGTGTTTCATCTGCTATCGCGCGTGGAAAATGTCGGAAAGAATTTACCTTCTCATGCATTAATTCACCAATTTACTCTCTACTGTGTCATTTTTTTTAAATTGTCGATAAAATGTTAGTTTTCTTATTATCTCTCTCTTAGTAATACCGATATTCTATTTCTCATCTTCTCTCTCTCCTGCAAACATACTTGTTATAATCAGGCAGATAGATGTATGCAACTTATGCAAAGTTTACATAAAAATCAGTAAACACTAAAAGATCAGACTTCTATACAACGGTCCTGATGAAGGAAGGTGCCAGGACTGAAACACCGTGTGTATGTATGTATATATATATATACATACATATACATATATATACATGTATATATACATATATATATACATGTGTGCGAATGAGTG
>NQII01004001.1:0-29553 GCA_002778355.1 Clitarchus hookeri
ACGAATACCCTTGGGAAAACGTTACGTGCTAAAAATTACTTTCAGTTCCTTTAATTTTCTCTATAGTTTTTTTTAAGACTTAAAATGGTTAAAATGGGTGTTTTCGCAGTAACTTGAAAGCTGCATAGGAATGTGCGTCACGCCTTCATTTATATTACTACGCCATTAAATGATACGTTCGCAGCTGTTTGTGAGTCTCAGAGGTGTGCATGGGAAGACTGCACTCCAGTTCAGTGACCCACGCGATGAGACAATTGATGAACGTGCCTGGTCGCGCCAAAGGACTCTACCTCCCCCCTCCCGCAGCAGCTAAATTAAAATAGGAAATTCCATTTTAAGGAAATTTCACCTATGTGCAATAATTTTAAAGATGGGCGTTTCAAACAAAATTCATTCTTTGTGAATTTTTTTTAGGAGAAGTTCCCTACAGCGGCGATGTCTCCGTAACTTGTTTGCAAGAAATCCGTAAAATTTTTGTTTCACAAAAAATTACATACTGCCTATCTACATTGAAAATATACGTTCGTAGGGATCTTCTCCTGACGAATTCGTGAAGAATGCATTTTGTTAAAAAGCCTATCTTTAAAATTAACGCACTGAGGCGAATTTTCCTTAATATGGGATTTCCTATCAAAATTTCGCAGCTGCCAGCCGGTAGGCGGTGCCCTAAACGCATCCGCATTCTAGGACTCGCGCGAGCAAAATATCGTCAGCCAAGCGGCAACCTTAGCAATCCCTTTGAAACAAATAAAATCGCTGCTCGCAAGTGCGGGAGGTTTTGCTTGAACAGTTGCCGTCCGAGTTTTTTCTAACGGCGAGGATGTTGGCAAGGTCGACCTGGAATTAAGAATTAATTCCCTTGCTTCATCTCAGAAATTTGCTACTGCGGCGTCGGCAATTGCAGTTGAAGACTGCTCCGTCTCTCTTCTCCGACCGACAGGCGGCTTTAATCGCGACAGCACCCGGCAGCGCTCTGCGAGAAGAGCCGGCATATTTCTCGGCGCGACAAGCGAACGCTCGCTGCGTCTCCCCCACAACCCCGCTCTAATCACTCTCTTTCAACCTAATGAATTGCTTTTCTTTGTTTCAGTCCTCCTTAACCCATTCTCCGGCCTCCATCTCTCGCGCGTCCTATTTACGACACATCTCCGCGAGATTGCAGCGCGCCCCCCTTCCTTCGCTTCGCAAATAATCGCGACGGGGGTTCGAAGTAAATAAGCCGCCTGCTTAACGAGCCTCGAGTGAAGTGAGGCGCGACCGCTGAGAACGGAGCACGGGCTGTCGCTCTTCCCGCAAACAAAGACGTCTGCCTGCGCTTGTTTCCCCGCCTTCACTGCGCGAGACGCCTGTCTGCAGGACATGTTTGCTTCCACCAATTAAACGTAATCGTGGAACTCGCTGACAAATAAGATGCACTCGAGGTTCGTCTTCCGTTGGGATATTACCCCTCGTGCCTTTAAACATTTCCAGACATACATCACGCCGCGGTCCTCTGTCTGCTGAAATCTGGTTAGCATACAGTCTGAACCNCCAATTAAACGTAATCGTGGAACTCGCTGACAAATAAGATGCACTCGAGGTTCGTCTTCCGTTGGGATATTACCCCTCGTGCCTTTAAACATTTCCAGACATACATCACGCCGCGGTCCTCCGTCTGCTGAAATCTGGTTAGCATACAGTCTGAACCCGAATCAGCGATATCAGTCAGTTAGACACTTGTCACTGGAAGACAGCTAAGAGACTGTTGGTATTATTCATTGCTGTATCTGCAGGTACGAGGCAAGACGCACCGAGAAAAAAAAAGGTTTTGTTGAATCAAACAAAGTTAGCTTGGCTCAACCAAATTAATCGTTTATATAAGAGCAATGAAAGTTATTCAGTTGTTCTTATTTGGTTGCCCCAAACAAATATTTCGTTGATGCAACCAAAGATATGTTCGACTCTGCGTCAATTAGACAGTTTTGGTTAATACACTGAAGAGCCAAAAAAACTGGTACACCTGCCTATTGTCTGAAGGTATGCAGGAGCTAATTCACACCATGAATCCTGCAGGGCAGTCCACAAATCCAATCTGCGCCAATTTGAGGAAGGGTTGCACGTCTGCCACGTTTAATGATTCTCGTCAGTCATCATATGTCCCGTTCTTTCACGATCTTTTTCCGGCCGCAGCGATGTCGAAGATGTGATGTTTCACCGGAATCCCGATATTCACGGCACACTCGTGAAATGGTCGGTCACGAACATCTAAATGTTATCGCTACCTCGGAGATGCTAAGTCCCATCTCTCGTGCGCCGACTATAACACCACGTTCAAACTCACTTAAACCTTGATAACCTGCCATTGTAGCAGCAGTAACCGATCTAGCTGCCTACCGCATCGCGTTACTCTGATTGGTTCCATGCCTCTGTTATTTGCATACGCACGCCTATACCAGTTTTTTTGGCGCTTCATCATAATAAATGTTGGGAGCCATTACGAAAATCGAACTTAGACCATCTGATCCCGAGCGCCACACCTTAGTAACCTCAACTAAAGTCACTACTGTTGAACTTGAAATGTTTTAAATAAATACAGTTAAAATTCTGGGACAAACTGAGTAAATAATATTTCACGTTTTACAGCTTCACATTTAGTTTCCTCTTAAACATGTTTATTAGGATTTTTATACCATTATAAAGCGCCAATATATGAATCAACGAACTCCGTTACCATCCTAATTGTTACCAAAAATGGAAACGAACACTCGAGGTGTATTTTCGAACGAAGGCAAACAAATAAATGGAAAAACAAACACAGTTAATAGGCTTGCAGTTGATTCAACCAAATGTATTTATTTGACGGCCTAATTTATTTTGGCCCGACACAGAGGTTTTGTTTATTCAAACGTGTATTGTATTTTGGTTAGATGAACCAAATTAGTTTTGTTGCTTTTCATGGTTTGTCTACTCAACAAAATATATTGTCGGAACAACTAAATATATTTCTATCCCTATAAAAAGAAATATTTTGTTGTCTGTTCTCTCAGAGCGTGCTTTGATTCTATTCGTGCACTTTTGATTGAAGTGGAGACTAATATTTTGTACACAATTAAGACAAAGTTGAAAGAAATACATTTATTTATCATTCGTAAACTATTGTGTGGTGGGTGGATCGTACCAGGGCCCAAAACACATAGTACTTCACGCGTTCATAAAGCGACCATTCTACTTGTAACTCAGTGCACCCGCTGCGTAAAAATGAAATTAAATGTAAAATGAACAGCAATCGTTTCGCCAAGTATAATATTCGGTAAAATACTAACCGTTCTACATAGCTTAAAATATAACATGTTCGCAGGTTTCCGTCATTGTGCAATGCTATGAAGCAATATTTAAAACAGTGAAATTCAACCACCATAATAAATCGGTAAGCTGTAAATAATTTCTAGTGGAGCCAATTTTACTGGTTATCACTGATTTGGCTTCATGTTAACCATTTCAGGTTAGGGGAGTATAAAACAGCGACGATGTGGGTATGGCGCCGTTGAAAGCTTTTGAAAACCTTGATTTATGGTATTCTTTAATATATTTATTTTGCATCACACCCCCACATGAAAAAAAATATATCACTGCCATCAATCACATTGCACTCAAATCCATAAATTGTGTAATTGGAGATAAGGTTTCTTCTACTTAGGTTAGGAACAAAACGAGTTTTCTTATAGGAGAGTTTGGCATAGGGAAAATTTCCGCCTCTAGGTGCGCAGTGTTCCAAAGAGGTTACTTTGAATTAAAATATTAACCTACGTGAATAATAAAGAGCAAAATTTTACTAAGTTATATTTGATTTGTGATAACTGACATTATTTTGTATTTTAATGAAGAAGATGCAGAAAATCCAAACACCTGGGAAAAAGTTTAGTTGCTAAACTAAAAGCATTGAGCTTCCCAACCTGTGTAGAATAAACTTTATTGGAGCCAAATCACCAAACACAAGGGAAAATGATTCCGTTTGAAATTAGTAGTAACTCTCTGGTTATAACGGTGGTCGAATTTTACTGATTTAAAGGTCACTTCGTGATGATATAAAATGACGGATATCTATAAACACGTTATATTTTTAGCTTTGCAATACTTTTTAGATCCACAAGAAACGCTTGTTACCAAAGGAGGCGAAACAACTGCTTTCGTTTAACGTCGCATTTTGACGGGTAAAGTAGTCGCATTGCGTGAGCGAGGTTTACTATATGTTTCGGACAGTGGTACGATCCGAAACAAGTCCACGGCCATTTACTAATTTTTAAGACAATTTTCTTGATTTAATATAAGAATAAAGATTTTTCATGTAATTTATTGTGTACTAAATATCGAAGTCACAATCTCGATCACGAGTGGACGACAAATTTTTAAGCACTTCCTTGCGTTGTTTCTACAGATGTGGTAACGAATAGCACGCCATGATAGTGATTCCCGTCCGTTCAACTGATCGGCCAGTCTGTTGCAGCCTCTTAACTGGCTTCCAGTTGCTAGTACCTCGGTAAATGATGTCACTTATTCAATTTAGAGTGTACGATATACATGATCGGGCCCTAGTGAATATGCGGAATTGTTATGCACGTAAATAATTACCAACATGTCACGTCTTAGGCTTTTCGTGGTTAACTGTGTAATTTTGTAACCTCTGCTCAAGATTTAGTTCTCTGTGGACTCTTGTCCTTCCACTATATGCAAAATTAGCATACTAAAGTCCCCTGGTGTTATACCTGAAGGCTTATCAGGGGACGGCTTACAAACTAACTTTTAACCTAACTTGAATTAACACCCGCGNCTGGTGTTATACCTGAAGGCTTATCAGGGGACGGCTTACAAACTAACTTTTAACCTAACTTGAATTAACACCCGCGCCTTGCCCGGGATTCGAACGCAGAACCTCCTACACCCCAGATCGGCGGCGCACCAACCGACTGCACCACGGGAGGTCGGTCACTTGTCAAGAGTCAATCAAATTTAACAGCGAAATATTCAGGATTTTGAATGTTACCAGTGGGGTAGGATAGTTCTTACTCTCAAGTCCATAAAACAAACAGAACTTTATTGAATAAAGTCACTAGCCACAAACTTAAACTTTACACTTCAAGAACGAACACTGGGAACGTGCCATTCAGTGTGTCCGTAAAAATTTTGCACTGTAACGAGCAGGAGTTTTTTTTCAGTGGCCAGTTCGAAAAGTTCTAAGTTAAGCGTAAACACGTAAGTATCTGTAAAATCCGCAATTATTATATCGCAGAAAATTTAATTTCATCTTGCTGTATGGTCGTTGACTTCTATGATTGGTCGAAAAATTGGCGTGGCAGGCTCCAAACACACTGTTAGTCAGTGAACTGTAAAAGTTGTCGGCGCATTTACGGAAATGCACATTTGTATATAAAGCAACGCTAGCCGTAATGACGAACAATTGTATACGAGTTCCTTAAATACAAAATACGGAACGTCCCCTTATTATCCACAGCTTTGGGTTTCGAGAACGAACGATGCCAAGACTGTGCAAAGCTTTCTTCGCCGCTGTAACCAGAAGATTGTGGTTTCTGCGGCAGTTAGGTTGTACACGCCACTTAGACGTTTTTCCTTTCAAACATCAAAAAGCAGCGTCAGGCGTCTGTTACATTTAGCAACACTAAAAACACTCAAACATTACTGAAAACTAAAAAAGTTACTTACATTACAACTTCCCGAAATGCCAAATTTGTAGACACGATTGCTGCAAAAAATTCTAACATGAGGAGTAACATTCATGCTAGACTCTCAAAACTTTCGATTCGAGTTTAAATCATGCTCCAATAAAAAATGTTTTAACTTTTCAATTTTTTTATACACAGTAGAACGCCTGCATAACGACGATGAAATATTTTTTCCCAATCTCATTTCTGAAAACACAAGTATCTACAAAAAAAAACCAACTAGCAAATTTATGAAGAAGTTATATAAATTCTTGGAAAGTTCTCCGAAATTCACGGTTAGTCCATTTCTCAAATTTACGGAGAGTTATAAATATTTTTTGCTAGCAATTTTCCGTAAAATGGAAGGAAGTTTTTTTTAATAGTGGAGTGAAGGTGCAACGTTACATAAACCAATCTCCTGCTACGCGATCGCTCAAGTGAATGACTGCGCATAAAGTCCATTAGCGAATAAAACAAGGAATTGTGGCCGTGTATTTATAGGGCAGTGAAATCTAGCCTGAATGCCAAAATAACATTTACAACGCGCTGCCCGTATGCCATACAGCTATAATTTATCCACATTCCCTCGCTTTTAACATCTCACACATGCATTTAATCAATTTATTCTGAAGTCTTATACGCAAGGAGCAGTATATGAGAAATCTGCCTCTCAGAAATACCACAAGACTGAAAAAGACCGCTCACCCATAAAATACGTGAACGAGCTTCATAAACTTATACATAATATTTATTTGGTTCTCTGCTTTCACATGTGGGTGTGAATACTGCCACGCCCTTGAACATAGCAGGCCATTAACAACCATTCATCGGTACACCTGCTGAGCTCTCTGTGGACGAATTAACAAGAGACAAGGCAAAAGCAATAAGCAACTGCCAATGAAATTTACAACACTTCACACACTGTAAAAGAAATGTTATTTTTTATTGAGATATTGTTTATAATTTTACAAATGTTTGTAACAGTACGAAGATTTATTTTGTAAAACTACTCGTTTGTAAAACTACAAGGGGCGTGTTTGCAGTAGAACTCAAGATATGTTTGTACTATACTGACCCGTATCCACGAGCTTCAGCAAAATGGCGGACATTCAACCAACAACGTAAAACCATATATAGCTGTTTGTGTAAAAACTATGAGTGATGTAAAGTGTAGTTGCATACCAAAATTAATGTATTGCGAGTTTGGATAACGTAAAACGCTTAAAGAACTCAAATAATCATAATAAAACAACAATTTCAATCAAACGTGAGCATATTACTCATAAACTGTTAATGTTTCCTAGCTGCGTTAAGCTCTTAAAATGAAATACAGTACCAGTTAAGGCCCCCGTCTACCTGGAACTTTTTCCCACGTCTAGGCCGAGAAGCGCGGGAGCGATAAGGGCGACACTGCCACGCGCATCAAGTACGCCATCGCCGCTGAGCGCAAGGCTCTGAACTGGCGTGCAGTGTTCTCGTCGTGCTGCGTGTACCTATGGGACTTCCAGCGGTGACCATATAATTTTATTAGTGCGAAGTCTTTAGGAAGGTTCAGTGCAGGCCCCTATAGTANATACATATTTCGCATTTAACTTATTGCAAGCGATAACTTCGCTAAATAATGTCGCAGTGTGTCGAAAGTGATAACGCGAATTTTACCGGCCTCTACAAGTACGCTACACTTCATAACAAAAAATACAAAACGCTTACTACGTGACATTTATTAAATTACTTCTATCTAACGTCACCACTTTGTGCTGGGAAAGAAAACGGGTTGTGAATTACATACTGAACTAACTTAAAATTACGTCTGAAAACGGGACGCTTGTATTTCGCTTATCTGAGATCCCAACCCAGGACCTAGTTGTTCGATAACGCTTAAGCAACTCCAGCCACGGAGACCGCAATTAATTAATTCAAGATGCGCTCCGTATTTTCACTAATTGGGCAGTACCGTTCAAACGCCTCCCGTCTCGTTGTGCAAACACGCTGTGCATATTAGATGATAATTGGTGTGGCCACCCCTGGTGTGTGTATAATCGGCTCTATAATCGCGTGGCCAGCGAATCAATAATGCTTCGATGGCATCCGGAGCAATGGCCATCCAGAGATCATTGAAGCGCGTCGGAACCAGCAGCCCCGCCTACGGGAGCATTACTGTTACGTCAAACTCGCAGATTCGGCTGTACCGCCATCTTAAACCCCTTGCCGCACTGTCGATTATTTCCCGTCTACTACAAACAAAAAGTTTTTAAACGTACGTGTGAACGCCACGAGCAGAACCAGGATTGCCTGAAAAGAANCCCGTCTACTACAAACAAAAAGTTTTTAAACGTACGTGTGAACGCCACGAGCAGAACCAGGATTGCCTGAAAAGAAAATTATGGTTTCACTTTCAAGAAAAAACAAATTGCTATTCCGAAATCACTGGGCTTCAGAATGGCGAACAACATTTGGATGTGAGATTGGTTTATTGGGACAGGTATTTTTTTTCTTTACAAAACCTGTGTCCCTGCATTAATTCTCTTTGCGCAATAATAATAANGTTTATTGGGACAGGTATTTTTTTTCTTTACAAAACCTGTGTCCCTGCATTAATTCTCTTTGCGCAATAATAATAAATCATTAGAGTTGTTTAATTCAATCGTCAAGCAAATACTTATATATATATATAAATGTTGCGTCCGTTTGTTCGGACGCATATAACTCCCCAAAAAATCAACCAATTTTCACTGTTTTTTTATAAACCTTCCTTTCGTTCCCACGAGTGTTGGTACACCTTTCGTTTTTATCTGTGTTACCTGCAAAGGTATTAAAATCTGTAAAAAGCTCATTTTTACCATGCTTTCGCGTCAGGAAGCGCTTTTGTTGACAGTTGTTTGTTCGAACAGTTCAGTTTGTTGTTCTCAACGTTTTTTACGTATATACATATACTATATATATATTATATATACATATATACACACACCTACTTCTTTCAATAATTTTCACAGAATCGAATAGAACCAAAATCTGTTATGCCACAGCAACGCGTGGCCGGGTAAACTAGTAGTCTATACAATTGAAATTCCTTTCTGAAGCTTAAAAACAACAAAACATTCCCAACATCTCTTCCAGTACCGGGTTGCATCATAACACAATAGCATTATCACTCATTGGAAATATTTTCAGTGGGAATTCCCACTAGTTCAGTCAAATAAAAACTAAAATAGAAAACCAACTTTGGCAGTGTAACAGATGTCCAAATCTATTTGACGGGGGAAAAAATTGACGGCCACGTTTAATTAAAAAGAACCCTTGAAACTTTTTTGTCAAATGCACTCGAAGAGGAAAATTATACACTGTGAGACAGGATTTACGCGTTGAAGCGGCATCATTTACAGCTGCTGATCAAGAACTAGGAGCCAACGATTTTGCCAGTACAACGGGTAGCATATGTCGTGTGACTCTCATGCTGGCAGGCCTACTCACTTAGAAAAATACGGTTGTAAGAACCAGCTATACGCTTGAAATACAGACAGCTATATCGTGGGTTGTAAGTGCCATCTAAATATAGCTAAGATGCATAGTAATAATCAACTGAACTATTCGTTGTATTCGTGTCTGTGATTGCATATGCTACTGTTCATATGGTTCATACGTTCCTACTTCAAAACGGATAGCACCTACAACAGAGAATAGCTTAAACAATATTTGGATTGTTTCCACAACAACTAGGATTGTAATAACCTAACAGAATAATCTGCTGTTGTTACCCTCCAACCCGATCACAGAAAACACTGTTACTGTTGAGTTGAGAGATATGGGGTGGCTCTTAACAACGAGGTCTTGAGAGCTGATGAAGGTGAGATGAGGTGAGAATGGAGCAACTCCGGAATGCAAGGGAGATCCCCGAGAAAACCCTCCGACCAGCGGCATCGTCCGGCACGATTCCCCTTTTTGTGAGAATCCGGGAGTGACATTATGTTAGGCATTACAATTTTTTATTGTTGTGCGAACAACCCTAATATGTTTGAAGTAGTTCTGTTACAGGTACTTTAACGCGGTGCTCTGCAGTAGCAACCATATGTACAGCAGCAAATACAAACACTTACAAGAATACAACTAACAGTTCTGTTGCTATTACTTTCTACTTTAACAACAGTTAAATGGTACCATTCATCCATCAGGTGGCTGTTAATATTTTGACAGTCAAGATGGTTCTTACAACCATATTTTTATCTGAGTGTGCAGGCTGGACAACTGGCTGCTTATCATTTTATTGTATTTGTATAAACTTAATTTCTACTTTTTCGTCGTCGGTGTAGTTAAAATAACAATTTAGGTGTTAAATATTAATAACCCTTAGCTGGAAACTGGTGATATTAATAATTATAATACACATTTTCAATAATATTGAAATTTATGTTAACAGCTCAAAACAAAAAAAAAGCAAGTTCTGTGCGTTTATTTTGTAAATTATGAAAAAAATTATGCAACAATTTTACAAATAGCACTAGAAGTAGCTGAAGTTCAATAAGTCGTGTTCGTGACACGTCATTCTGAAAAATAAAAGATTGCGTACAACGTTTATTGAATGAAAAACTGTAAAAGTATGCTGCCAAATACATAAACAAATACCTGCACATTTTTCGAATGCCTTATTTAAATTTTCGACGCCTAACCACGTGTACCTTGCATCTTCATATAAGAATAAAGCTGAACTCACTTTAAACCTTATACAGCGGCTTCGATTTCACTGCTGCTGCTATATTTACGCCACATGCGAGTAATATTGAAAGCCTCATTAGAATCTTCACTTAAATAAATTGGTAAATATATTAATAAATATTTTATTTTCGGACACTAGCCTTATATCCACTTGTGTTTGTTTTGGCTACATCCTAACGATGAAGTGCGCTCTTTTGAACCAGTGACGTAACAGTTCTTGGTGTAAACGCAAAAACTTTCGGCAGACTTAGCACAATTTTTTTGTTGCGATTTGAGAGAAAAACAAAATGAAACCACCTTCTATGAACATATAATAGTTTAAATGTAATAATCATGCATGAATAACATATGGTCCATAAGACCAAAATATGTTTTCCACTGCAGAATATTCCATATTCCGTACAGACTAGTATCCCACATTGGGCGAAAACAGACCATTTTATCACATCCTGGAAAACTACACACGATATTTCAATACGGTCTATGTAAGTAACCTAGAATCTTGTAAGGCCAGTATTCACGGCGCGAAGACGTCGTTTGAAAAATCAGGAACATGTTCTGTGCTGCGTAGTCGTATCTGCTTTTTGCAGCCGGAAATGCTGCAGGAATGAGACAGCGGTTACACCGTGGTACCTGCGGTTTTGATATTGACTGAGTTCCAGTAATATGGAAAGAAGATATTTTACAAGAAGTAGTCGCAGCAGCAGAAGCTTCAAAAGACATCGGTATGACGTCATCGTGAGGCCTCACGTCATATTGGGGACAGGAGAATTTAGCTTTTTAATCGACGTTTATGTTAGACCCCACTGTTGTACATATGTGTTTTCTACTCTTGGCTTTCTGTTCATTATCTGTTGCCACAGTTTGTAGAAAGTATTACTTCAGACCAGGTGGCATAGGGTTTGGTGGTTTTCAGAGTTCCTGGGCGTGTCAAATAAAATGTGATGTAACTGCAAAAATAACAGAAATGTGCATGTGTTTGAATTTCTAACTTGTCTGAAAATGAATTCGCGAACCTGCAGCATCTACAATTATCCGGTACGTGTTCAGCAATTAACACGCATGTTTCCTTGAACAGAAGTGAATTTAGGAAATAATGTCAATCCACATAAATAACAAAACTTAGCATAACACGGTTTGTTAGCCTCCACCGTTCACACGAACTGTTTCCGGCAGTAAATGCAATACAATTTCATTCCAGGGCTGCTCAACCCTATGCCCGCGGGCCACGATGTGGCCCGCGGACGAATTTTGAATGGCCCGCGCAAGCAATTCAGAAAATTCCCGCCAAGTTGAAAAAGTGTTTTGTACGTGGTAGTATAGGATTAGGAAGACGTTTTATCTAACAAAGGCGGGTTGGTCTTAGTGCGAGTGTAGATGCACGTGTACATTGTTTTTGTGTGCGTAAGCTCGGGAGCGAAGTATTGTTTTGAGCCTCCCGCCCGCGCTTCCTCGCGCTCACCTGTTCCCGCACTGTGTTTCGAAAAACAATCGAGAGCGCGCGTCACTGCTTACAGTACATAATGTTTTTAAGTTGTGATTTTGTTGATGAAGAACTGAATCAAACATTTGATCGTTTTTGTTTAAATAAGTGAAGACATTGGTGTTCAAAGGTATGTTATTCATTATGAGCTAATTTAAGTAGATATTCATATTAGGTACCTATTCAGAAAGGAAAATAAACAAATGTTGTTTGTTTCAGTATGTCTCACAGCAAACCAAGTACGTCGAAATCGACCGAGACCTACCGTGTTTTTCATGATGAATGGGAAAATAAATATTGTTTTATTGAAAGCAAGGCGCATAAACCCATGTGTTTACTTTGCTCCGCTACAGTAGCTGTTGCAAAAAAATATAACCTAGAAAGGCATTATAAGCAAAATCATAATAATTTTGAAAAAGAGTACCCTGTTGGTAGTGCTATCAGAGAAGATTTTTTAAAGAAAAAGAAAAAGGAACTATTCAACCAACAGAATATTTTCGTTGAAAGGCACGACGAGCTTGAATCCATGGTCAAAACATCTTACGAGATTTCTTTGCTTTTAGCGAAAAAGAAGAAATGTTTTACTGATGGAGAAATTATTAAAGAGGCTTTGACAATCTTTGCACAAAACTGTAATGATAAAAACGTCAAAGCTAAAGCCGACAGTGTCTCACTCTCACGACACACTGTTACGAGAAGGGTGGAGGAGATGGCAGTTGATATCAGCAGTCAGATTCAAGAAATCGTAACAAAGTGCAAATACTTTTCATTGGCGTTAGATGAAACTTGCGATTTAACGAGTAGGTCTCAGTTGGCTATTTTTGTGCGGTGTATTGATAAACATTGGAATATATTGCAAGATTTACTTGAACTCTGTCAGCTAGAAACTACAACCCAAGGAAAAGACATTTTATTGAAAATTAGGGAATGTATTGAGAAAAAGGGCTTATCATGGGACAAAATGATATGTATTTGCACTGATGGAGCACCTGCAATGATCGGGAAAAACAAAGGTTGCGTAGCTTTGTTGCAGAATTTCTTGGGTCGCACACTATTTTCGTATCATTGCATTATCCACCAGGAAGCTTTGTGTGCAAAGGACATGAAATTGGATGATATTATGGATCCAGTGGTACGTTGCATAAATTACATACGTGCAAAAGCTCTTAATAGACGTGAATTCAGAGTTTTATTTGAAGAAGAAATCAGTGAATATGGAGAGCTTCAACTGTACTGCGCTGTGCGATGGCTTTCAAGGGGCAACATGTTAAAAACATTTTTCAACTTGAGAGAGCAGGTCGTGGAATTTTTGGAGGAAAAAGGGGTGTTACCTTTGGAAACTGATTTACTGAAGAATACATCTTGGTTGAGTGATCTTGCATTTCTTGTTGACGTTACGAATTATCTCAATATTTTGAATCTCAAATTACAAGGCAAAGATTGTTCATTTCCGACTATGTTTAGTTTGATAAGCGGATTTAAAGCTAAATTAAATCTGTTTTTAATTAACTTAAGCACAGAAAATATTGACCATTTTCCCACACTTAAAGATTTGAAAGAGAAACTCAATATTGACACCATCAATTGTTCTAAATACGAATCTAAAATTAGCTCCTTATTACAATCGTTTGAGAGAAGATTTCAAGACTTTGAGAGTAAAAAACAAAATATACAAATTTTTGTGAATCCCTTCATAATCAGTTTGACTGAAATAATTACTTATCCTGCCAATGTTCAGTTAGAACTCACTGAACTGCAAAGTCATTTTGCGCTAAAAAACCTTTTTGCCGAAAAAGTATCCTCAAAACCACAAAATTCTTCAGAAGATTTTGCAAATTTCTGGAAATTGGTACCAACAGAAGATTTTCCTATCATAACAGACCTGGCCTTACAATTCTTAAGTAGTTTTGGATCAACATATGTCTGTGAAAAGGTTTTCTCAAACCTTAATTATGTTAAAAATAAATACCGCACATCACTAACAGAGCAACATATTAGTGACTTGTTGTTACTTTCAACATCTGATTTGACGCCTAATATAAGAAAATTATTACAACAGAAGCAATGTCAGAAATCACATTAATTGTATTAACCTTAGTTTTTATTTAGTTCGATTTTGATTTAAGATACATAACATTAGAATGAAGAAGCAAAAGTGTATTGTTTTATTATTTTAATAAACAACAATTTCATTTCTTAATATTGGGTTTTTTCTTGCACAAGTCTTAAAAATAACTTAAATAACAACCGTCAGTGGCCCGCCAAAAATGTCTGAATCGTTCGTTTGGCCCGACTGTTAAAAAGGTTGAGCACCCTTGGTTGTACCATCGAACCTGTTAACGATCTGTGCAACACACACTGTAAAACCGCTTTCTTTGCTGAAACACGCGATTTGTTACGGCAAAGNACTGTAAAACCGCTTTCTTTGCTGAAACACGCGATTTGTTACGGCAAAGAAAGAGTTATTTAAATATAGGCCCCTGCCAAGTATGCTTCCCATAACCATAATTCTTTTTTGAAATATACAGTAATGACCATGATAACCCTGCATTGTGTGGCGAAAATATGCTGTGTAAAGAGTGAGGCAGGTTTGACGCTTCCCGCCATTGGGTTGGAAGTCTCAATAGTCGTTTCAGTAGTTCAGTACACTATTTGTGGTAATGACAGTTACACTGTAAATAACATGTGTGCTACCATGTTAACATTGCTTTTGGTAGGTAGGTTTTATCAGGGAGTAACATGGGCCAGAATATATGGTCACCTCTTGGGAAGAATTGAGGTTTGTGATTAAGACGATTGCTGCACTTTAGAATGACATTAAACGATTGCAAGAGCACTGAGCATTTGCTCAGTTGCAGTTTCGTATGTGCAGAGTGTATTGTCCATAGACTGCTTGCAGTAAAATGAAAGCTTTAAAAGCCGTGTTTAAAAGTTTCTTTCAACTTGTTTGTATCCATTCGGTAATAGTTAATATGCTATAAAATGTTCCACGTGTCTAATAAACAGAGGGTATATGTTATACCGGATGAGTCGCCCTCGCCTATTTTTTCCGTGTATATGCAACCCGCACACAATACTACCCATTTACAAAACATCTCCGCTGTAAAATAATTATATCTTGTGTATCAGAGTCCCATACCCGTGTACGTACCAATCCGGCGCCCTGTTAGCTGAACATTTGACGTCGTTGTCAGCCTGCGCCAATCAGCGGCGCGAAAATAGAGAATCGCTACAATACAGCACATGCGCGTTGATTTAATTTCGTCAATTCAGTAAGAGCGGTGGCTATATTTTTATGTCACATGAAGGAACACAATGGCTCTAAGCGAGGCAGATGTGTGTTACTAAGGACGCAATCACCACGTACCAACGTATTCGATAGACCCTGCAATAACCTGTTTCAACACAACAAACGAATGCACATTCTTTGAAAAGTGACTGCTTCTCAACGCATAGCTGACATAACACCATCCGTTCACCGCTTACTGTAATGACAACGAATCAACGCGCACGTGGTGTTCTGCTACTATCGATGTTATGTTAGATGGGTAGTTATGTCTGCGGGTTGCATAGACACGGAGAAATAGGCGCGGCCGTATCGCCCGGGTAAATTGTTCAAAAGTGAACATTTGAGGTTACAATAACATTTGTTTGGGGTTATTATGCCTGCCGGGAGGGCCTTACAAAATCTGACTTTACCGTGAATAGCCAATATGAATGTCTGCGTAGGACAACAAACTGCGCTGTGCGCCAGAAAACTTTTAATATCGTCAAACTGTCACCTTGGGTACGAAATAATATTTCTTTACTGTGAACAAAAGCAGCTCAACTAATGCTCAATTTTTTACTATAAAGTAAGGTAATATTGACATAAAAAAATGAATGAAGGAAACATTTATTAACAGAAAAACCATGTTTCTCTAACTTTCTCTTTGAATTGAAATAATATTGTGTTACTGTAAAAAAAAACAGCCTGAATGATATTGTTTCCTTTGTCGTACATAAATCTTTGTGTGTGTTGTTTTTATAGTGTTATATACTATTTTATCTACGAGAAATAAAAGCTTACACCACGTGTATTACAAAAATTAAACTTTTTTCAAACACTGTAAAAGTTTCAAAATGTTGTCGCAGTAGCTCTTCAAAATTAATAGGCTCTATAAACTGGAGTAGTCAAGAGATAGTAAATATTTAATCTCCTAAAATAAGAAAAAAAAAGTGTATTTCACACTTGGAAGTTCTTTCATAGCATGTTTGTCCTTCCTAAAGTACGAAGATATGGAAACTTATTTTGCATCGTACTTGATTTCACATTTAACCACTGTCGTTACACACATGAAGTGTAAAGGTGGTAGAAGTAAATTTTTAATGTAACAGGCTTAGAATAAAGTGGTTACCGACTCTGTACTAAAATTCTGCAGTATGCTTGGTTAGTTTTGGAAATTGTTCCGCGCTCTGTAATGAATAATCGCTCACCATCACAGCACACGAGTTATAGGGAATTGTCCCTTCTTGAGTCTTATTTTCCCAGCTATAAATGCGTATCAATACTCGAAAATCAATTAGTCAATTCTGAGTCATTACTATAGCGGATCCTCATTATGATGTAATTGTTATTATTAATTAGCTTAAGCTAATTTTATTCACGGTGGTTAACTTTACATTATTTATGACTGAGTAATTTCGCAGTTGATTTACGGAAATGGAAAGGGTTATTAATTTGTGTGTTTGTTTACGATATATTACTGCGTTGATAATTTGCATATAGGGCCACATATGTTAATGTTGTCAGTGCAACATTTGCATGTTTAAATTTCCATCGTTTACAAGCAAAAGCAGGACACACGGTTACTCACGCAGGAATCTTTGGAAAAAAAATTTATTTAAGGAACTCATATCCAATTTTTCGTCATTACGGATAGCGTTGCTTTATACACTGGAGAGAGAAAAAAACTGGTATAGGCATGTGTATCAAATAACAGAGGTATGGAACCAATCAGAGTAACGCGATGCGGTCAGCAGTGCCTATATAAGACAACAAGCGTCTGGCAAAGTTGCTAGATCAGTTACTGCTGCTACAATGACAAGTTATCAAGATTCAAGGGAGTATGAACGTGGTGTTATAGTCGGCGCACGAGAAATGGGACATCGCAACTCCGAGGTACCGATAACATTTGGATTTTCGCGTACGACCATTTCACGAGTGTACCGTGAATATCGGGAATCCGTAAAAAACATCACATCTTCGACATCGCTGCGACCGGAATAAGATCGTGAACGAACGGGACAAACGATGACTAACGAAAATCATTAAACGTGACAGACGTGCAACCCTTTCTCAAATTGGTGCAGATTTCAATGCTGGGACATCAACAAGTGCCAGCGTGCAAACTATTCAACGGACCATCATTGATATGGGCTTTCGGAGCCGAAGGTACACTCCTGTACCGTTGTTGACTGCACGACACAAAGCTTTACGCCTCGCCTGGGCCCGCCAACACCGCCATTGAACTGTTGATGACTGGAAACACGTTGGCTCGTCTGACGTGTCTCGTTTCCAATTGTATCGGATGGATGGACGTGTACGGGTATGGAGACATCCTCATGAATCCATGGACCCTACATGTCAATAGGGGACTGTTCAAGCTGGTGGAGGCTCTGTCATGATATGGGGCGTGTGCAGTTGGCGTGAAATGGGACCCCTGATACGTCTAGATATGACTGACAGGTGACAGGTACGTAAGCATACCGTCCGATCACCTGCACCCATTCATGTCCATTGTGCATTCCGATGGACGTGGACAATTCCAGCAGGAAAATGCGACACCCCACACGTCGAGAGTTGCTACCGAGTGGCTCCAGGAACATTCTTTTGACTTTAGACACTTCCATTGGCCACCTAAATCACCAGACACCAATATTATTGAGCATATCTGGGATGCCTTGCAACGTACTGTTCAGAAGAGATCTCCACCGCCTCGCACTCCTATTGATTTGTGGACTTCCTTGCAGGATTCATGGTGTGAATTGCCTCCTGCATACCTTCAGACATTTGTCGAGTCCATGCTACGTCGTCTTGTGGCACTTCTGCGTGCTCGCGAGGGCCCTACATGATATTAGTCAGGATTACCAGTTTTTTGGCTCTTCAGTGTATAATAATGTTGATTTCCGTAAATGTACGGACAATTTTTTCACTTTATTGGCTAAAAGTGTTTTTGAAGCCTGTCACGTCATTTATTTGACAAATGATAGAAGTCAACGACCGTACTACATGTTGGAATTAAATTTTCTGCGAGATTATAAAGTGTATTTTACAGATACTTACGTGTTTGTGCTTAACTGAAAACTTTTGGAGCTGGCCACCGAAAAAAAGAAAATCTCTTACTCGTTACACTACAGCTTCATCGAAGACAAAAAAGGTCGGTAGACGTATAAGTTATATTTATAATGTTGTAAATGTACCGTTAATTGCAGGAAAAAGAATTTTTAGAACTTGCAGCAAATCGTTATGAATTAGTATGGAATATTTCAAAAAATGTTGCTGAACACTTGGCACACCAATTTCTTTATTTTTTTTCTCAGTTAAAGATGGAGTACTTAAAATAAGATAATATTTTATAGATACTTTTATAATTCACAAGAATAATGAACAATTAATTCAAAATCTATTTAAGTTTCCCTTTATTCACAATAGTGTATATGTCAACACAATACCTATTTATTTAATGGAAGTGAGGCAAACTGAACTCCCACGTTGCCGAAGAAAGAAAGTCTGTCTTCCCGACCGATCTTTACTTTTAGTTTTCCAGTGGCCAAATTTCCTTAACTGGCTACGCCTTAATTTGTTCTTGTAGGTTGCTTATACCACTTCATGTGTATCCAATTATAAAATTCAGTTTTTGTAGGCGGATTTTATTTTGATGGTGTCTGCCGGATTGCCGTTTTCTCTTTAGTGGCCTGGGGTACTCAGTAAATACGGGAGGTACCCGATGTCCCAGACGGTACGCTTCTTCGATCCCAGTACAAACCTGGAAGCCCGCGCCGCGTGGTTATACTTCCTGCACATCAAGGAATACGGTGCTCGGCCCTGGGAGACGACGAGGTCCCATCTTCCTACCTCGGACCTGCGACTCCGTCAGTAATACTCGAGGTCGTGTCTCGAGACTCGCGCAACTAATGAGTGGCTGAGTACTTCCGCATCAAAGATCCCCCCACCTTGCATAGCTTTTGTGTTCTTCCTCTGCGGTGACACGTCGGTTACTGCAGCCGCCATAGAGGCTCTAGCTNGATCAATGCTAAAAGTTTGGCAAAGGAAAAATAATTTTCTCCACTAGGTACGCGCTAGTGTCGCACGTGTACCAGATTTTTTTTTCTATTTTACGCTAAAAAACAGGATAATTGCAAAAATAAAATATAAATAAACTTCGTAACTAAGTAAAATTTAACTCTTTTGCAATTTACGTCAATAAACGTTATTAAAAGTTACCTTTTGGAACACTGCGAACGTAGTGGCGGAAATTTACCTTGTGCCAAACTCTCCCATAAGAAATTTCGTTTCCTTCCCAACCTGAGGAGAATTAGCCTTAGTACGAACATCGTTTTCAATTCTCTATCCGTTTGTCTTTGCCGGTGACACATTCGCGCGGTCAGAATCTGCCAGTTGCAAGCGGGATCCCCAGGGGTATCGAACATGTGACATATATATTTCAACGCAGGCCAGATGCCGCTTGCGTCACCCAGGCCCTCGTAACTCAGGTATACTTTAGTTACTGACTATGGAGCGAATAATGAACATCTAAATACCAATCTGAAAAAATCCAGGCTATAATCAATACATTGCAGATGGTTTTATCTGTCGAAAGCTGTGTTTTCCAAAATAATACTTTAAGTGCGAAGTCTATATATGTGAATTTTTCTGTTGCAAAGAAAAGATCATTTTTGTACTGTAATGGTAAATCGCTTCGTATTGTCTCGGCAATGTTCATCCATAAAAGGGATCATTATAATGACCCAGAATATTACTTGATACTTCACACTTTTATGAAGCTCTGCTAAAGTTCTGCTAAAGGATATTTTTTTCCGCTTCATGCAAACTAAGCTTAACTAAGTCAAGAAGATTACACCAAAAGACAACGCACCGAATTCGTGCGCACTCAGTTTTATTTTTGCATGAGTACTATAAATTACTAAATTTCACCAATACAGATATTTCCTAGCCGTTTTTATTCATATTATTAATAAATTAAATATTATAATTTATAAATAAAATGTAGATATAACTTTGATTTAACGAAAATAAGATACTTTTATGTCAACAGAAGTATAAAACGCTTGTGATGCATGGCATATTTATGAATTAGCCAAGCACGTCATTGATAGGGGGATTTTTCAAAGGTTTGGTTCAAAAAATGTGAAGAAACCGCGAACACACAACAGTTGATCATAAACAGCGGTAATTCCCGTTCCCAGAGCCTAGCGCAGCCAATCGGCGAGTGGGCGCGCCAACGTCAATGTAAACGCCGCGCGATTTCACTTCTGTATGCCTGTCTAATCATAATGAGCGCTATATTGGCCACGGTAGTCTACTCGTTAGACTAATCGCCTCCCACCTGGGCGAACCGGGCTGGAGTCCCGGGGGGGTTGCTCCCGGATTTTCACATGCGGGGATCGTGCCGGACGATGCCGCTGGTCGGCAGGTTTTGTCGGGCATCTCCAGTTTCCCCCACCCACGCATTCTTGCGCTGCTCCATACTCACCTCACTTCACCCGCATCGTCTCTCAAGACCGTGATGCTAACAGCCGCCCAAATATCTCCACTCTACTTAATGACCTCACCGTCGACGAGATGTTAAGCCGTAATAAAGCGATTACCTAAACAGCGATCCCTCCATAATTCAAACATATAAAGACAAACTTTAAGCAAACAACAGGGTGTTAAATAAATTTTCAGCGAGCTTTGTTTAATTTACTGAAGAAACAAATCAAAGGTTAGTTGTTTAGTAGCAAGTTGCGCGCCATCCACTCTCCCAGTTACTCTACATACTGGCATTACCGCTTCACGCACTTGGCGCCACTGTACACAAACATCGCTACTGAAATGTCAGACATTTTGAAGCATCGTTCTACTGTTGAATCAGCCCTGTGTGTGCGATACACTTCAAACAATGTGTCCAATACTTTTTCACAACAAGGGTCCATCTTTTTGTAGCGGCTAAAGCCGTGATTGGTTACGAAGGCTTGACTGCGACACTTTCACGGACGTTGCTTGCGTCGTGACACGGATGTCTGCGAGTTGTTTTGAATTAAATAGTGCATTTGTGGCGATGAGGCTTGCCCGTGACGTAATTGGGATGTGCTTGCTCTCGAAAATTAAGTTGTGACTTCGGGAAAGTGCCCTCAATTAAATTCACTTATTGAAGGGTTAATTTGTTTAATTGTAACTTCCGTGTAATGGGACAGGGAAATAAGCTACAAAATGCAAGAACATATATTTAAGTTACTGATGTGTTTCCTTCCAGGCTGGTGTCACGTAGTGGTGGGTGGCTATAATAACCAACGTTACGCCAAACATTTAAGCAGATACTTCAGGGTTTCATTACTCTGAACTGAAAGCCTGATATACATCGTCTGATGAACCCCCAAATCCCGCCCAACCAACGTGAGTCCCTTCACTGTTATGTGGCTTCTTCGTAATTGTATGTAGCTACGTTCGGTTGGGGGATTGGGATCATATGCAGAAGCCTTAGGTTCGGTTTTTTTTATGTTATAAGGTATGCATGCGTCACTGCTGAGCAGAATTTTCTGGTGCTGCGGTCGAAATTGTAGTCTTCGTCACACCCTGAAGGAGGAGAGGTCTATATGTGAAGGGTAACAGAAAACCAAACTGGCTGAGATTCTGAAAAATCTTAGAACCGTATNACTGGCATTACCGCTTCACGCACTTGGCGCCACTGTACACAAACATCGCTACTGAAATGTCAGACATTTTGAAGCGTCGTTCTACTGTTGAATCAGCCCTGTGTGTGCGATACACTTCAAACAATGTGTCCAATACTTTTTCACAACAGGGGCCAATCTTTTTGTAGCGGCTAAAGCCGTGGTTGGTTACGAAGGTTTAACTGCGACACTTTCACGGACGTTGCTTGAGTGGTGACAAGGATATGTGTGCGTTCTTTTGAATTAAATAGTGCATTTGTGGCGATGAGGCTTGCCCACGACGTAAGTGGGGTGTGCTTGCTCTCGAAAATTAAGTTATGACTTCGGGAAAGTTCCCTCAATTAAATTCACTTATTGAAGGGTTAATTTGTTTAATTGTAACTTCCATGTAATGGGACAGGGAAATAAGCTACNTTAATTGTAACTTCCATGTAATGGGACAGGGAAATAAGCTACAAAATGCAAGAACATATCTTTAAGTTACTGATGTGTTTCCTTCCAGGCTGGTGTCACGTAGTGGTGGGTGGCTACAATAACCAACGTTACGCCAAACATTTAAGCAGATACTTCAGGGTTTCATTACTCTGAACTGAAAGCCTGATATACATTTTCTGATGAGCTCCCAAATCCCGCCAAGCCAGCGTAACTCCCGTGAAGGTATGTGGCTTATTCGTAATTGTATGTAGCTACGTTCGGTTGGGGGATTGGGATCATATGCAGAAGCCTTAGGTTCGGTTTTTTTATGTTATAAGGTATGCATTCGTCGCTGCTGAGCAGAATTTTCTGGTGCTGCGGTCGAAATTGTAGTCATCGTCACACCCTAAAGGAGGAGAGGTCTATATGTGAAGGGTAACAGAAAACCAAACTGGCTGAGATTCTGAAAAATCTTAGAACCGTATGACTATTCGTAGGGGAAACATCTTGTACAGTAGGCTCCCAGGGTTCTTCTAATATTATTGGTTTCCAAAGTGGCCAGTCAGGGGCGTCCCCTCCAACTACCTCCTGTGGTAGCCAATCATTATTGACTTCTAATGATTGGTTAATATGTCGCGGCCGATTATGATGTGGTATTTTGTGTTCATAGCTCAGCTGGTGTTTCACATACACTTACTGAAAAGGGGTATGCATATTCATGTGTTCACTAATTCGTTTTTCTTTTAATGAAATCGGTTACTGCAACTACCACGATGCGGATTTAGGTTAGAATCGAATTAAGCCGCGATAAAAATAGCTAGGGCACTTGTCTTTCTCGCAAATATTCGACGACCAGTTGCACTCCGGAACCATTTAGATCAGATCCACTTTCGTGATCGGATGATTTCAATCGTCAAGTGTCTTAGGTGACTGACTGTCCCACGAATCCTGGACTGGTCGACCGTGATCCCACTGTTTGAGTAACTCAAATCCGATTGGTCCAGTCGGGTAGGGAAATGTAGGTATTCTCAACAAGAGGCGCTGCCAACAACCAATAGAAAAGTAGCAAGTGTGCGTGGAGTATAGCCTGCTCGTAATTCTTTCTGAGGGAAACAAGCGGCCGTTACAATAGCCTGGAAAGCTTGAAATGTTATATTTGTAAATCAACTATTATTGAATAAATTGGTAAGTTAACCAGTACTATTCACTCAAACTTTAGGGTGTAGTTTGTAAAATGTATTTGATCGACTTCCATAATGCGGAGGATGGGGTCCTTGGTCGGGTGACAACCTTGCAACTCCCGGGTGCGCCGGAGGTGACCCACGTCGTCAACCGCGAGGACTCTGATCACATGTTTCAGTTTCATGCCACCTCTCAGCTCAGGGAAAGTGGACGCGACCGCTTCCGGCAGGAAGTAATTCTCGCACGCAAAAGTTACTCTCCATTTTAGGAGGAGAGATGGAAACCACTGTGGTTTCGCCAGTTTTTTGAGCCATAGCATTTATTCATTATTCAGTAATAAGTGTTCTGCTTCAACAAGACATAGTATTATCACTCATATGACCCAATAAATAGAAAACAAATTAAGATACTCTTATTATATTATAAGTGTAATAAATGGGAACTAATTATTGTTTACCTACTAAGAATGACTACAAAAGTTATAAGAGTACAAAGNATTATAAGTGTAATAAATGGGAACTAATTATTGTTTACCTACTAAGAATGACTACAAAAGTTATAAGAGTACAAAAAAGAAGAAAATCGTCTAAAATATAATTAAATGATACTATATGCTTTGAAAAATCTCATTTTCAAAAATTAATTTTTACATAAGTAATGGCAAAAAATCAAAATGATGCCCAACACTTCTCTAACTTCACAGTGAAAACTACTGGTATAGCCTACTCGCAGTTTCTTCACACTTTTTGAAAAATCACTCATTGTATGATGCGTTTGGCTGCTTTCTAAATATGCAACGTATTACAAGCATTTCATACTCGGGTTAACACACAAGTGACGTGTTTTTGGGTAAATTGGATTTTATCTTGTATTATATTAATAAATTATAATGTTTCATTTGTAGATCATATTAATAATAACAGGGATAAAATAGGAGTGTTGGTAGCCGCTANACTATAATGTTTCATTTGTAGATCATATTAATAATAACAGGGATAAAATAGGAGTGTTGGTAACCGCTAGTAAAGAAATATTTCGTATTCGAAATATTATTACACTGAGGGTGCACGAATGCGGTGCGCTGTTGCTTCGCTGTAATTTTCTATACTCTATACTTTGCTATAATTTTCTATAGTGTGTACTATATTATAAGCTTTGTTTGCTCGAGGCGGAGGATGATACTGGAAGTAGAACTACAGCAGAGCTTCAGAAAAGCTGGAAGTAGCCGTGAATGGACTCTGAATCACGATGGCTTGTGTGTATGGTGTGCTACAACAATGTCTTGAGATCGTCAGTCGAACAGACATATCAGTGCAATTGGAAAAATCGTTCGCGAATTTACCACGCCAGCGGAATAGATGGGATAAAAAAAATGCGAAACTGTGAAAATTTATTTTTGTGCATCTATCGTTTCGTGTAATGTGTTATACAAAACTTTTAAAGCTAATGAACGGACTAAATTGATATCGCACCTGTTTTCCTTTCAGAGAGATGAATAGCAAAGTTCACATAATATACGAGTTAAAAACTTTCATTGCACGTTCAGAGATAACATCAGAATGCTTTTCCCCATGTACGTTGTCTTTGCCTTAATCGCTGTAATATTTTTAGTTGGCATGTGCGTTTTGAACACACCTGTCACTCATTTCCTTCACATGCGTCTCTACACTACATTTAATTGGTAGCGGCAAAATTTTATTTTCATATTAATAATGGATTTCACTTGAAATTTTACACGTATTTTTTTCTTTGACTACGAAATAATAATAAGTAATGACACAAAAACGTTTAAATAAGCATAAATAATTTTTTGGGCGACAATTGCAAAAAGAAACTCTTTTCCATCGATACTTAACGACATATTTTGCGCTGAGCAGTCATTTTCATTATATATCTATAATTTTTAAAAAAGATTTCCTTTCTTATAATCAAGTTCCTTCCAATAATAATGGTTGCTACAGAAACGTACAGTTTAAACAAATTTCTAGCATGACTTAAAAATACACAATTGCCATTTTATCCTACTCTTCTCAATACCTTGCATTTCTAATGCAAGATGAGTAATCTCACAAAGACTCTCGTAGCAAGACTCATACGTGACTCTGTTTAATGTCTGGCCTACTTGTGCCAATAATCTACATAAACAAATTTATTTTCACGCAGGTCAGTTGGCTGTGTTTTAGAAGAAAATTGCAAACCATCGCTGCATCGTTGAAAAACAGGGATTTTATCACTACAGGCTGTCTTAATGACGTGCGTTTCTTACCCCGAGCCAGGGCGATTGTATTTGTGGTGTGAGCAAGGTGTGTGAAGAACGATAAAACAAACAGCTTTCTCCCAAGGAGGAAGTAATGAGGGGGAGNGTGCGTTTCTTACCCAGAGCCAGGGCGATTGTTTTTGTGGTGTGTGAGCAGAGGTGTGTGAAGGACGATAAAACAAACAGCTTTCTCCCAAGGAGGAAGTAATGAGTGGAGAGGGGGGGAAGGCGCCTGTTCGCTTCACACAGTTGCCCTCAATCCCGTCCAAGGAGGGAACAGGTTAATGACTCAGGGGGGCGAGCCTATTGGCACCGCACTCTCCACTCACACAAGCACTATGAAAGAACTGGAAACAGACTATTTTTGTTCAATGGAATAGGCTTCTGTGAGAAAAAATACGTAGAAAATACATATTACGTTAATGTAAATAAGGATGAGTACGTTCGACACAAATAAAGGTCCTTCAGATAAGAAAAGACTTCCTAAAATTTCAGTTTTACGAGACACATACCTGGACACAAAACTGCGAAGCGAGTGTGAGATGAAATCAGCGAGGGAGCCTGACGATGTTCATCTGCCTTCTCTTCGCAAAATGTCGTTGTGAATTTCATGGAAGAAAACGCGTATTTTGCGTTAATTCTTCTGATTTGACGAGGGCTATCATAAATTTGAGTTTGAAAATATTCCAGACTGTTTAATATAAATAAATTTTTATATTAAAAAGTATTATATATATTTTGTCTGGCATTGCCTTTTTATCTTTATAATTCGATGTGTGTGGAGGAAATACTTTCAGCAACCGTTGGCGTGGCTAAGTTCGTTTCGAAAAAATATTTATATACCGCAAGTTAAAATACAATTTTGGTTTACAATACCAGGGAAACGTCTTACACCAGTTCATAATTTATACCAAACAATATTGTTTATTTCAATTATCACAATAGAATGACATCGTTTTTAAAATAGGAGTAATTTAACTTATAAATGAATTACATTTCACCAGTGTGAGATTGGTATTATATTCAAAACACATTTCCTTGACAATTTTTCTTAGCTACAGCAAAAACTAAATATTTAAAAACTCTTTTCTCAGAACAGTCGTTCTTAACTGAAGTAGGGCAGTAACAGCTGCTGCGTTACTTTACAAACGAGGCTCTCTCACATGCAGCTCCTTGTGGAAAATGATCAACTACCTTCCCTTGTCAGTCGGACTATCCCGATGCACGTCCTGTAAAGAAAGCCCATTGAGATGTTTCTATCTACAGTGTGATAGGAATAAAGTTTTAGTTCTATGCAATATGGTGTACATGTGCTCGGGACTGACAATGCTCACTGACATGGAAGACAGCAGTTTAAACAGCAAACTTCGAATGTAGTACGCACTTGTACCCACTACAAAACTCTTGAAAACGTCCATTATTACCTTACAGCTTTTATATTTGGCTTTTCACAATGAAATCTCTACTTTAGGTGGTTTTGCAGATCGCTTTTAAAACAATACAGTATAAAGCTGCAAAAAGTTTCAAGTTTTCCTTTGTCGTATCATATATCTATGGTCAGATAAGAGGTAATTAAAAATATTTTGCACGAACGAATTCACTAGATAAACGTGATTAGAAATATCATGCCGTGTCCGAATCCACCTGAAGTACGTACATACTCATCCGTACTTGTCCACGGAAGTGACATCAGCTCTGTCCAAATTGCAAGTAAACATTATTATTTTATTTAAAGGCATAGAATTGTTATCTAAGAAAATTTTTATGGAAAGATACGCCTTAAAAAAATCACACAATAAATTCGTACTAGGCCTATCTGTTCATAACCGACAGAAACTAATGTAAAACAAGCTATCAAAATTGCAAACTAACATACGATCAGCACGACAGTAAATTTTATGTAAGTCAAATTGAAATAAAATAGAATACTTTATTTAACCCTACAAAATTTCGGCAATTAACGAGTTCTTCGCCGAAATGCATGTCGAATAAAAGGAATTGCCTGGGTAATAGCTGTGCTCGAAACAAACAAGATTGCCTGTCCGAATTCATCAAGCATGGCGCCAGGGGTGTGCGAAGTATACAAGGGTGCAAGCATACTAGTAACATACCTGAATTCGGGCACGGCGTTTGGCAACATTTGTCAGTTGAGGTTTTAACAACGACAATGTTTGGTAGTATTAACAGGTACTTTGCAGTGCAAAATTTACTGTTGGGTAGTATGAGCGACAATGATAGTCTTACATAATGATTTTGCAGTTTCTTCAGCTTTAGGCAAAATTGTATTAAAAGACTCAACAGCTTTTAGGTTAAATATTTCTATTCTTGCTCAAAACACTACCATACTATTGAAAGCAGTCTCCCTGCGTAACTTTAACATCTAGTGAAACTGGATGAGTGGAAGTGTTAGTGATAAACATCACTACGATTTGTGAATGTCGCAAGAAATGTCGGATCACTAAGAGCTATGACCAGTGCCCTTGCATTAACAGTTGCATGCCATGCTTTCCATTTGGAAACAATTTGCAGCGCTTCTGCTCATTTGTGCAGTTGTACTAACACTGCAGTATGGCGTTTCATCCAGCAACTCTCACACAGATTCCTTAATTGTCCTCCGAAGTATTGAAATATGAACAGAATTTCGTTTGAAATTGCAGTAAAGTAATAAATGGCTTTGAATATTATTACAACTTTATTCCTGACGCTTTGATCAGTTGGGGACTTCGATATCGACCAATTCAAGACAGACCGTATTAAAGACAATGAACTACATAATCGCTACTCTCTGCATTTTTTGAAAACCACCACAGAGTTCTGAAGTCATTCGTGAATTTGTCTGTTGCAATTCTATTACAATATTTTATATTTACATTTAAATCCTGTAACCATGTAAAGTAACCTTACACCAATTAATTTTTTCTATCTGCTCGTCGTTTTCTTGTTCGTGCCCTTCTTGTTAACATTTCATTTCTGAGGATAATAATTACCCCTGTTTCCTTGAATCAATAAAAACCAAAATCGTATGTTATGAGGCTGTTGTAAACATACCTAATATAAAATACAGTTGAGAGATGAGTGACACATCTATCATCTAACCACACGACCATCGGGGATATAAAGGACACAGTTTTTTTTAAAGAAATCTAATCTTATTCAACTTTCAAACTGTTTCATATTTCAGAAAAACATCGGGATGTGTTCCACAAGATAAGTCTTAAATGAATCGAATTCTTTCACAAGTAAATATTTTTTAACTGACCCCATGGCCTTCTTTTGCATGCTAATGAGTTTTCTTCAGGAAAATAATATTTGCATTATTCAAGATGTGAAATAGTTATAAATTAATAATTGAGATGTTACTCCAGCAATACACGCTATGACTCAAGAGGCTCTTTCTAAAAGTAAATTCTTAAAAGCTTAAATCAACAAGCATAAAAATACGTCATTTGTGAGAAAGACCCATCTTCAAGTGAATAGTGACTACCTCAGTCGAGAGGAGGAATGCAGCAATTATGTTGCAGTGCTGGTGTTGAAACTGTTGTAGAAACATACGTGCAGACTCACATAACCATGAGTTTTTTTTTTTGGTGACTTACCTGATTATATCGTCACTATTAAATGTTAAAGCTTCGTATTTCCATTCAAAATTCTTAGCGGGCAGAATGGCGACGTGGTAAAATTTAAAATGGATATAAGAGAGTGCCCCTGTGTTTATAATGTGTGTTTGTGTGTGGGTACCTAATGCACATAATGATTAGATTCCAAATATTTATTTGCAACTGTGTAATATTTTTACCACATGCATTTTATTCCCAGGAAATACTGTGTAAAAACGTATTTTTCGAGGACTCTGGAAGGGGGAAATGATAGGGGAC
>NQII01004001.1:29577-55250 GCA_002778355.1 Clitarchus hookeri
AATCCCCCACTGCGCAAGGATTGTGTTAAATAATAAAAAAACTATGCATTGTTAACAAGTAAATTTCGTTTAAGCTTTGACGTATCCACAATGTATGGCACGTATTTAAAAAAAAAAAAAAGTTCCTTTTTATAATTTTGCGCGAACGGATCAAATCTTTCCATCGTGCACAGATGGTGAATCTCGTGTATAGTGTCTGGTGTATAGAAACAATATATATTTTTTAATATAAACTATGTTTTTTTTTCTGTGGGCTAGTGAACACTTGAGTTTGCTTCTAGGCTGGAGAAAACCACTTATATTTTAATTAATGTTTCATTACCTTTATTCACAATGACGCGTAACGCTTATTGTAAGTAGAAGCGTCGCTGACAACCCCCACCAATGTTATTCCCCCGCGAGCGCCTAAAGTTGACACGCGCCGCGGAAAACTCGTGCGGTAAGGATAAGCCGGCCCAGGACATATAGGTAGTTGCCACGTATCAAGGTTGCCTCGGACCCCCACCCCACCACGAGAAAACACGCGTGAGGAAATTAAGGCACGTGCCAAGGAGGGCAGAGCTAACATATCGCCGAAGAAATACAGAGGTAAGCTGAATTTCGCCAATACAACACTAGTTACACCAGAAAAAGGCTGACAGAGTGTGGCAGTATTGCCACGAGTCCACACCCTCCCCTAGCAAAACGCAGGAGAACTTTGACAAGCGCCGCAAAAATGCCTATGTAAGCTAAAGTTGCGCCAATACAACGTTAGTTAGACGAGCGAGAAAGAGCTGGCAGGGTTTGGCCGGAAGGCCACAGGTCACCATACCTCCACCCACAAGAGTCCTGGCACGTGAAGGAAATGGGTCATTGTTCGGCACCTTCCACCCCCCTTCCCTTAGTGACTGAAGCCACGTGTAAGGTTCTAAGGGGGAGTCCAGAGAGTTCAAAAGCCAATTTGCGGGACATGGAGGGGGTCAGTTGCATCACATTAGTCGGGTGAGTAGTCCATCGGGACGCCGAGAGGCGTACGTCAGAAGGGTGGGTGGGCTCACCAGAGCCCCTCGTCAGGGTCAGTCAGTCAGTTGAACCAGTGTATGAGTTGCGTCAGTCGAGTCAGTGATAATGCACGCCGAGGCCGGGATCAGAGCCCGGCAGAATCGGTCAGCCAGTGGTTATATGCCGGCGCCGGAGGCGCAGACCAACGGGTGAGGGGCTCACCGGAGCCCCACGTTGGGATCAGTTTAATCAGGTCAGTTAACTCGGAAGTTCGCGAGAGTAAGTCGGATCGAGAGGTTACCGGAAGAAGCGTGTCGTGGACGCGTGCGTCGAGAAGCGAACCGGAAGCCGCAGTCGTGGAGACACGTCACCGAAGCAGGGCTTTCAAAGGCCGCCCGGAGCACCGGACCTCAGCCTGCCGCCAACAGACCCAGAACTACAAGCATGGCTAAGTATCAAATCGTTGCTTGAAGAAACCTCCCAGGCGCCTAGCGCCCCCCTCCAAGAAGTCGGCAACAGTTAGCGGGTACGTTGATTTACCCCCCAACTCGCAAGGTACCACATCTCGGTGATATGTATTCATTATAATTCCAGACAATATTACCTAGTACATTTGAAACGCCGAGTGACTACATTAATATTCACCCTATTACACCTCCAAGGTACCATATAGTCTCTGCCTGGTAAAAATAACTCAGACCCTACGACCCTCCCTGTACCTCATATCACAAGGAGGCGAGTAGCGTCAAAAAATATATATATCACAGATATCTTCAGCATTTAAGTAATGCTTAATCCATTCAGACTCAGTGAACGTAATTGTGTACATTACACACGTTTAGGCAACTCTTGGTCTGTAAAGATAAATTATGTAACCTGTGGGGTAAATGATTCGCGAACAGTCGTACTTGTCTAGGTCATAATTGATTGATATTACTGAAGCCGAACATATAGCGTACAGTGACAACGAAACATGTATTGTACCGACTTCAGAATAGCAACACCTAAAACCGTAAAATTAAGTGCACATAAAAGGGCTAGCAAAACCAATAAAACTTAATAATATAATTAAAAATAATAAGAAAATAATATATAGAAAATATGTATTAAAAGTGAATGAAGAGATTTGGACGGTTCTTAGCATCGTGAGCCGACGAGGGTGAAGAGAGGAAGATATGTAGCAGCGCCGGAACGTAGGGGCATGGGAAATGGTAGATCACAGAGAAAACCTGCCATCCAGCATCATCGTCCAGAACGGAAATCAGGGATAGACCCCAGAAAATATGATTGTACGAGGGTTATTCGGAAAGTAAGGTTCGATTTCTTATAAAACATAAACCATCACGGATTTTTTCAAAAAACCTTTTTTTATTTAATTCCTTACATGTTTCTCTATTTTTCTACATAGTTTCCATATTTATTTAAACATTTTTCATAACGTTCTACAAGCTTTTGTGTGCCTACGTCATAGACGTCTGCCGCCTGTGGATAACCAGTCTGTAACTGCTTCTTTCACCTCGTAATCTGTGGTGAAGCGCTTGCCTACCTAAAGGCGTTTTCATTTAGGTAGCGGAACAAGTGAAAATCGCTCTGCGCCAAGTCTGGACTGAGCGGTGGGTGGTCAATCTGTTCCCATCCAAAATATCTGATCAGATTTTGGGTGTGAATGGCAGAATGGGGTCTGGCATTGTCATGCAGCAACAAAACTCCAGACGTCAGAAGGCCACGTCGCTTATTTCGTATTGCACGTCGAAGTTTAGTCAAGGTAGCGCAGTAAGCGGCTGCATTGATTGTTGTCCCTTGCTGCATAAACTCGACTAACAAGACTCCGTGTCTATCCCAAAACACGGTTGCCATAACCTTGCGTGTTGAGATTGTCCGCTTGGCCTTGACTTTGACTGGTGATGTCGGATGACGCCATTTCATTGACTTACGTTTAGACTCTGGGGTCATGTGAGAAACCCACGTCTCGTCCCCTGTGACAATCTTCTCTAAAAATTGATCACCTTTCTTAATATATCGGTCCAAAAAAATCAAGAGCACAAGCCACTCTTTTCATTTGGTGTTCCTCAGTAAGAAGCCTGGGAACCCAACGTGCAAACAAATTGTGAAGTTACAAATTTTTAGAGACAATTTTGTGCAAATTTGTTCTACCGACATTCGGAAATTCCAATGCTAAAGTTGAAATTGTGAATCGCCGGTATTCACGAATCTTTTCGTCCACGGCTTTGACCAAATCATCTGTGATCACTGATGGTCGCCTGACCACGGGTTCATCATGGATATTTTCCCGTCCGTCNAAAATCAAGAGCACAAGCCACTCTTTTCATTTGGTGTTCCTCAGTAAGAAGCCTGGGAACCCAACGTGCAAACAATTTGTGAAGTTGCAAATTTGTAGAGACAATTTTGTGCAAAGTTGTTCTACCGACATTCGGAAATTCCAATGCTAAAGTTGAAATTGTGAATCGCCGGTATTCACNAAATTCCAATGCTAAAGTTGAAATTGTGAATCGCCGGTATTCACGAATCTTTTCGTCCACGGCTTTGACCAAATCATCTGTGATCACTGATGGTCGCCTGACCACGGGTTCATCATGGATATTTTCCCGTCCGTCCTTGAAAGCTCACACTCACTTACGGAATTTGCTGTCACCCATTGAATTGGGGCAATACACTTGACTTATCTGTCGATGAACTTCCGTTGCTGAAACGTTCCTTGCTGTCAAAAGCCGAATCACTAACCGTATTTCACAGTCGGCGGGCTGATCAATTGTTTTAAACATTTTGAACTGACACTGTAAACAGCACACTGCAACAATACTTATGCAAATGGCGTCGTTTGACGTTTGCCGGGAGTCGGTGCGCATGCGTATTACAATGTTCGCGTGACATTTGATTAGCTACGGCGATTTGAAACTTACTTTCCGAATAACCCTCGTATATTCACTAATATAAAAATTTTCCCTCATTAGGAAGTTATTAAAAAGACACATTAATTGAAAATTTATTTTGGTCACATAAAAGATTAAGCACTATATAATATTAATATTTGTATATATAAAGTGAAAGAAGGTTAAAGGTGAGGACTCAAGTTAGTTGGATTTTAGATGTGTTGTCCGTTTTAATCATGAACTCTTGTTTTTTAAGTACACATAATTACCAATGTTTTAATGCATGTTGTGTTTATCTTTCGTCTACCATAACAGCTGAGCTCATCAAAAAAGAGAGAAGCGTTCTTAGCTTTGTTTTTGTTCTTTAATGTAAGACTAGGAAAAGTAATCCGGGAATATCCACCTCGGGGTCGGCGTAGCCTGAAACTTTATGGGGCCTGACAAATATTTAATTACATGAACGTAAGTATTGAATAGGTGTATGGACAAAGAAAACATAAGAGAATCGGTTCAGTTGTTACGCCTAGGCGTTTCACCCGGNAAGTATTGAATAGGTGTATGGACAAAGAAAACATAAGAGAATCGGTTCAGTTGTTACGCCTAGGCGTTTCACCCGGAAAAAAAATCACACGGCTCCGTAGTGAAAGCACTATGGTTACTTGGTCTTGCAGACGAACACTTTTGATTTACACAAATGAAAGTAATGCGGTTATGTCATTAGAGGTGTGCCATGATATGATATATCAATAGTGTGTGTGAAGTAAATGTGGTTTTAATGTCACTTTTAAATACTTGAACTGCGATAACACATGCAGGGGTATAAAAAAAAAAGATCATAATCTCCAAATAAATGTATGGGTTACGTTAAGATTCTTACGGAAACAGCTCTAGACATGATAACCAACAGATTGAAACAACATTACTGTTAGATTAATCCGTGGTCGCAGGGTGACTATAATGAGATGCTCGTAAATGGCAGAATGAAAAATATTTAAAAACCTCTCAAACATCAAGGATAAATCGCACAATACCATAGGTATACGTACAACGCTAGTTAGCAAATACAATAGGTAGACCAACTTCAGGGGGTTGGCACAAATGATTAAGTGAATGCAAGTTTGCTTTTTAAGTGCTTAAACACNAATAGGTAGACCAACTTCAGGGGGTTGGCACAAATGATTAAGTGAATGCAAGTTTGCTTTTTAAGTGCTTAAACACAAACCCTTTCATACACGATTTCCATACTGTTTAGTATGGTTGGCATATGTGAGTTGCAGTTGCCAGGTCAGTGACTGTTATTTTATTACTTATGGCTATGGAAGGTTGAAAGGACGACTGTATTTAAAAAGAAACTAAGCAAGGATGATAAAATGTGTGTTTATTAACCGTGGCCTGGCTATGCCATTTATGGTTCCGTTTTCGTGTCTTTGCTAAGCTTCTGCAGCTCTGGTTTCAGATGTATCTTTTATTTAGCGATTTTATTCCTAATACGACACCGAGCGAGGTGGTGCAGTACTCGCATTCCGGAGGACCTGAGTTCGAGTCCCGGTCCGGTCATCCTGATATCAGTTTTCCAGTGGTTTCCCGAAGTCACTCCAGGCGGATACTGGGATGGTTCCCTCCATGGCCGATTCCTGCTTCTCTGAGCAACTTTCTCTGACCTTGCTGTTGACGATATGTTAAGCCCTACTTATACAATACGTCCTACACGAGAACTAATACGCAAGCAAATTACTGTTACCAAGACACGTGTGCTCGTCATGCTATGATGACACCCGACAGAGGTACAACCTAGCGCACTTACAACCACGTGCGAGTGGCGAGTAAGGTGGGGTAGAGGATGGCATGCAAATGCAGTTCACACACAAACTCCTATGGAAAGATGGTANGCGAGTGGCGAGTAAGGTGGGGTAGAGGATGGCATGCAAATGCAGTTCACACACAAACTCCTATGGAAAGATGGTTCGCCAGTGTGTTTCAGCGAGAACTGTGACGGGCATATGCACTATGTGTAGCCAGGTACAGCTTCTCGAGAACGAAGTCAACACGAGATTGATTGATTCAATTATTATGTGAACATTATGTATTGAGGCGCTCGCTTTTACGACAATCTTACTTCAGGCCTGCAAGTGCCCTACGCCATCAGTGATGGGCTTAAATCGTTACGGTTGTAGTAATACGTACTCGCTTCTCATCGACTGCGATGTCTTCTATGCGTACCTTGTTACAAAAGTTATGCATTAAACGCAACTAACTTTTAATAAAAATAAATTATTTTACATAATGTTTGTAGGATTATCTATAGTAATTATATACAAAATGATTTATATATTTTAATGTATGTTTTATAAATAGGTAATATTTATCAACAAAAATATATATATAACATATAATATGTTTATGAATCGATGGCGTCATGTGTGGATTTTCCAAACTAAATGCAAATTCTTCTCACGCGAGAATGTATGTAGGTTTTCTCAGTGTGTTCCCATATTTTTTACATTTAAAATTTTTTATTTTTTATTTTAAATATATTGAAATGTGTTTTTTGTGAAAATAAGCCTGGCTCCTTAAAAGAGCAATACAAGAAATGNGCGAGTGGCGAGTAAGGTGGGGTAGAGGATGGCATGCAAATGCAGTTCACACACAAACTCCTATGGAAAGATGGTACGCCAGTGTGTTTCAGCGAGAACTGTGACGGGCATATGCACTATGTGTAGCCAGGTACAGCTTCTCGAGAACGAAGTCAACACGAGATTGATTGATTCAATTCTTATGTGAACATTATGTATTGAGGCGCTCGCTTTTACGACAATCTTACTTCAGGCCTGCAAGTGCCCTACGCCATCAGTGATGGGCTTAAATCGTTACGGTTGTAGTAATACGTACTCGCTTCTCATCGACTGCGATGTCTTCTATGCGTACCTTGTTACAAAAGTTATGCATTAAACGCAACTAACTTTTAATAAAAATAATTTATTTTACATAATGTTTGTAGGATTATCTATAGTAATTATATACAAAATAATTTATATATTTTAATGTATGTTTTATAAATAGGTAATATTTATCAACAAAAATATATATATAACATATAATATGTTTATGAATCGATGGCGTCATGTGTGGATTTTCCAAACTAAATGCGAATTCTTCTCACGCGGGAATGTATGTAGGTTTTCTCAGTGTGTTCCCATATTTTTTACATTTAAAATTTTTTATTTTTATTTTAAATATATTGAAATGTGTTTTTTGTGAAAATAAGCCTGGCTCCTTAAAAGAGCAATACAAGAAATGNTTTTTATTTTAAATATATTGAAATGTGTTTTTTGTGAAAATAAGCCTGGCTCCTTAAAAGAGCAATACAAGAAATGTTCCTACAATCAGATTCATCGTTCACAATGTGTTTCGTCAAATGAATTCAAGAGGGAAAGTTCTTATAATGAATGAATGGTGCATGAAATTATAACGCAAACAGGGAGACATGCTTCTGGGCTTCAAAGATGATGGCGAGTGTGTCGTCGGTTCGAGTCCCGATCGGATGGTGCTACATTGACTATCATGAGCATGCTCGCGAGTGAGCGGTATGGATGTTGAGTTATCCAGCGTCTGTTCATTTAGCTCGAGAATTCGTCGGACAATAGCTTGTAAAACATCATCAGCCATGAGCCATACGCCAAATGGCTAATACCTAACAAGACATTCAGTGAACGCGATGAATGATATGCATATATAAATTAATATATTCATGACTCATAGGTTAGTTATTGAACTTGCAAATCAATAACATCTCGGCTGGAGTTAGTCGGGACTGTGCAGTAGTACAAGTGTATGATTTCACATATGCTTTAAGACGATGCAAGCCAATGGTTGTACAAAGTCTACTGTGGAGCTTACCTCTATGGATCTACCATCTCCTACTGCTGAAAAATTACATGGGGAACAATGTTGTTACTGTGCCAAGACCTCCAGTAAAAATTGCAATGCACGGCGACATGACAAGAGTAACTTAAGAAGAACCCATCTCATGATTTTCTAATCTGCTATAAATGGTCTAGACAGTTCACTCAAAGTAATGACTTAAATAAACACATCACNCATCTCATGATTTTCTAATCTGCTATAAATGGTCTAGACAGTTCACTCAAAGTAATGACTTAAATAAACACATCACGGCTGATAAATGTTGTGGTTTTTCGCCCACTGAGAAACAGCATGTAATGACTTCGTTACAACCTGTTAGTTCACTACATAAATTGTTCGTAGACGACGAGGGACCTCGTATGATGAAGCATTGCGACAATGACCACATGCAGTTTACGCAAGGAGACACAATGAAGTAACACACCAATATCTGCAGTAGTTCGTCAACTAAGAGACAGCAAGTGATGTCGCCAATACCTCCTGCTGCATCGATGGGTACTGTTTCCGCAGACGATTATGACGAGACAGTAAATGTTAATGACGGGATGAGAGACCTACGAGGTTTGGTAGTCATGTGTGGAATGTACACTTGCAAGACGTTTGCGTGAAGTCGACAAACTTCAAAATAAACGGTTGTAAACTCTAAATACTGATAACGTCCATGTGACTCCTACAAAGCAAAGTAAACATGATAGAGAGGATGAAACAGGCGGCAAAGACGATCATGAAGACAACATTGATGATAAAGAATATAGCGACAGCATCAATGTATCTGATGAGAAGGATGATGATTCCCTTGACGTTCCCACACATTTCATTAACGAGCTTCTTTCGACAAGTTATGGGAGGAAGGCAGAAGGCGTAAAGAACGCTCGTTACACATTTCCCGAACACCCGAATGAACGTGTTGATAGACTCAGATATTTTATTGAGCTACAAAAACGCAGGGATCTCGCACATATTGTTGAGATATCTTCAATAATAAATTAACTGAAGGATCAGGGTTATATTATATGAGACTGCTGGCTACTATCCATGATTTGCAAACAGGGAAAAGAAAAGATAGAATGTACATAGTAATTAGAAATATAGAATGTATATAACAAGTATATAAATTAAATTTATGTATACATATTAATGTATGTTTGATTATTTAATTACGTATACCTACAGACCGTTCTGCTTCAGTTGTGTATACAATCGATTTTGACTCTCGGTTTTAAATCAAATTTGTGCGAGCATGCATATGAGGAGTATGGTAGGATCTGAAGTATTATGTCATATTCGGTCGATTGAAATCGGCTGAGTTCTATATGGAGAATGAAGGCACTGAGAATTATTTTTTGATGCAAGTTTTTAGGCCAGTCATTCGTGTGGGAATAAAGGTGCATACATGTTTTGTGTGGTTGTGTAACAAAGCTTGTCTTTGGTATCGATCGGCATAAGAAATGGGATAATGACTGTGTTTATCAGCCTCTAAAATTTATATCAGTATGTGATCTTTCAACATTACTCACTAGTTAAACTTTCTTTAGATAACACTTTTGTGTTTAAAGGCCTATACCAGTTTTGAATATACTTATGGCACATTGGTTATTTTAAGTAATAGATTTTTTTACATACATACATTTATTCGCATTTCTACAAAAAAAAAAACTTAATACATCAGTTAAATTTTGTTATACTACTTTCCGTACACATGAAGTCGACCTATCTAAGTCTATCAATGTTTTGAATGGAACAGCATCATCTTCTGTGTGGATAAACATGGANCACATGAAGTCGACCTATCTAAGTCTATCAATGTTTTGAATGGAACAGCATCATCTTCTGTGTGGATAAACATGGAAGGTCCACAGGGTGGAACTGCTGCTGGTGTTGTCACTGGAAGATGAGTCACTGCTAGCCTAACTGCTGCTGGAGTACATAATTTGTGGTTCTTAGTTCATGGTGCATGAACAAACATATCTGCTTTATTTATATAGTCAAAGTTGAATTTATATGTATGTTTTTCAAGGAAATCGAGCTTCTCAAAGTAGTTTTTGCCTATATGTGGAGCAAAAATTGATTAACACTGCGTATCCATTGTCGGTAAACGACCAAGTATGTCTCTCTTATACTTCTAAAATGTTGTTTACGATCGCATGATTCTCTGTACTTGATTTCCTTGGGGTCCCCGGGCATCGCATAAGACATTGCTAGCTTCGGAGCACAGAGATGAACAGCGCAATTACTATCTTCGCACAAGAAGCTGGAAACTACCCTGGAGATTTCATATGGTGAAAATTAATTCCACTGTAAATGGAAATGTATGTTCTCGCTACACATTTCAAAGTATGTCGAGCTGTAAATATCACCACATTCATTATTAAAAGTAATACCATTCTGCACATCAATGTAAGCCTTCACGCACGTAGTCGTAGCAAGTGCTGGGGTTGTACATTAAGCTTGGTACCGACACGGTGCTAGTAGGATCAGGCAACAGGAACACTTCTTCATCTTCCTCGCGGTCTTCAGAAAATGGTTAGTCAGCATCATATGCAGGGTCCATGGTGGCTGGGCTGGCTGACTGCTGCTGACCGCAGACTAGGTATAAGAAAACTGGTATATTTCGCATGTAAGTGGTGAGCATAGCCACTGCTGCTAGAGTTCATACTCTATGTTTCGGGATCCATGGTTCACATACAATACACATTTACGAACATATCTGCTTTATTTTATAGAGTCCCATCTGCTTAGTCAGGAGGTTTGATGGCGAAAACTTGGCTTCACTGAGTAATTTCTGCCTTTAAATGGAAAAGAGTCCGTTCACACACCTATGTTTTCAGATCAGTTCAGGATGGTTCATGGCAGTTTACAGCACCGAGCAGGTCCCCGGTACACGATTCAGCATATCTTAGTGGCAATTTGGATGCTTCTTTAAACAGATTGTAATGTGTCAAGGAACTTTTCATTACTATCCTAGACAGCAATTTCTCGCGTTGAGGATCATCATCAAATGTACTGACCACTTCGCTTAAAATTCAATTCTTCATTTGTTGTAGTGTGCATGGAAAACTATGCATATATGGTCGACAAAGGTTAACTGCACATTCGCTTCTATTACAGTCGCTCACAATTTGAGGTTATATATAGTCTGGCATGGCTATCGTGTCCCATGAGAAGTAAACATGTTTATCATTTGCACATTGCTCAACTCATGTTACCAGCGGATCGTCCACACAATATTCCACACTCTGGAAGTTCGGGTGCACACACCAGTAGTCTTGCTCTGGATCAAACATGGCTGATTTCCAGCCGAAGACTGGACGAAGACTGATGCTCAGAGTACGAATGCAGCGTACACATCGCAGGTAGGTGGGGTGCACATAGTCTCCCAAGTTGTTCTGTCATGGTTCAAAATGGCAGTGTGACGTTATCCATTGAAATGCTCAGACCACCAATTAATATTGTAGCTGTCTGGTCTTCTGAGTTGATATACTATTTTGCTATGACCCCAAANAAATGCTCAGACCACCAATTAATATTGTAGCTGTCTGGTCTTCTGAGTTGATATACTATTTTGCTATGACCCCAAACCTGACGTCGGCATTCTTCTTTTGCTTGACTTAACATCTCACTGGTAGTGCAGGGCAGCTTCAAGTCTGGTCTGGGGTGGTACACTGGGCAAGTAATAAAGCAGCATGGTACTGGAACTAAGCTGAAAAAACCATATTCTTCAGTCATACTGATCCATTATTCAAACCTGTTGCAGCTTTNAAATGCTCAGACCACCAATTAATATTGTAGCTGTCTGGTCTTCTGAGTTGATATACTATTTTGCTATGACCCCAAGCCTGACGTCGGCATTCTTCTTTTGCTTGACTTAACATCTCACTGGTAGTGCAGGGCAGCTTCAAGTCTGGTCTGGGGTGGTACACTGGGCAAGTAATAAAGCATCATGGTACTGGAACTAAGCTGAAAAAACCATATTCTTCAGTCATACTGATCCATTATTCAAACCTGTTGCAGCTTTNCATGGTACTGGAACTAAGCTGAAAAAACCATATTCTTCAGTCATACTGATCCATTATTCAAACCTGTTGCAGCTTTCTATTCGCTCTGGCATACCAGGTATCCAGAAGTGAACTCTGTAGTAGCCCACGTTAATATCGGAGTAAATGGCTACATCTTCATGTCATAACTTTGTAGACATAATGTGATGAAAGTAAGGTCACAAATAATACTACGAGCCTTCTCCTCCACTTTTATATCAGCTTCCCCCTTTCCACTGTCTTACCCTACTCCGCCACCATTCTGGATGGGCCAGTGCTTGCTCGTGAAGCCTGCTGACTCATTCTCTTTTCCATCTTTAGTTAACTCCAGTTACCTGACACCGTGCAGGTGCAGGACTATGAAAATGCTAATACTGCTCTTTCCATGCAAGCACGGATATTTTTACTTTGACAATGTCATGCATGCTCGCGAACTCAACTCTAGTAACATAAATGGTATGCACATTTTATTCAGAAAGTAATATTTTCCATAATTTATTAACTTATTGTATTAGTTTCTTTTCTCTGTGTTGAAAAACAAAATGTATACTAAGTTTTTTCACCACTACACTTTACACTACTTTTTTTCTGAGTTGATAGGGGGCATGACAAACAATAAAATAAGAGGTAAAACTGTTTTAAAACTAAACACATATTTTATTCATCGAACTCTTTATGTTTTAGCAAACATGTTAAGCAATATTAGTTTATATTGACGAGCAAAAAAGTTTTTTGATGTTTTTTCTTGCATTTATTTTGCGACATATTTTTGCATTATTCATACGTATATAAGCAAGATAACTTTTAAGACACAAAGATATTTTTTATGAAAAATTCCCTTCTGTTTTTGTTTACACGCATCGACACACACCATGTGTCTAAAAACAGAATTGGCATCTATAAATGTATTCACGCTATGTTGCTCTGTTCGAAAGACTGTTCTTTATATTGTTTGTTATTTTCCACTGTCCTTCCCCGTCCTCATCTGGTTAGTTTGTCTTTACCTCGCACTGCTGGCTGCGACAAGTCGTGGTCCGCTCGACGAAAGGAATCGTGTCAGCTTCTTCTTCCGGTAGGAGTCTATGAGTTTCGCTATCGCATTCTTCACTGAAGCGAAGAATTGTTTCCTTTTCCCCTTGTCGTTTTTCGTAGTCCTTGTGCTGGACGTCTTTTTTTAATGATGATTGTTANGAAGAATTGTTTCCTTTTCCCCTTGTCGTTTTTCGTAGTCCTTGTGCTGGACGTCTTTTTTTAATGATGATTGTTACATCCTTGTTCAACTCCAACAAATCGGCGATGCTGCATGGTAGGGTTACATCCGGCCTCATGTTGTACACTGAGCAGGTTTCACCATCGCACTGGATTCTGTCCATNTGCTGCATGGTAGGGTTACATCCGGCCTCATGTTGTACACTGAGCAGGTTTCACCATCGCACTGGATTCTGTCCATAAAATACACGTTTGACTTTCCTTCGGAATTCAAGATGCTCGGGTTGTAAGTAGGCACCAAGGTTTAGTAGAGGCAGGAATTATTCACACCATCACAGGCTTCTATGTTTTTCATGGCATCCTCATACCGTGGGTTGCCTNTTAGTAGAGGCAGGAATTATTCACACCATCACAGGCTTCTATGTTTTTCATGGCATCCTCATACCGTGGGTTGCCTAGCCGGTACTCCAATCGCCGGAACCCGGGGATGGCATTGGTATAACACCTCACCATACCTGACTCGAATGAGCTGGTGTACATCACCTCGTGCACCGAAGATCGTGGTGGTGTGATGAGAGTAGCTATGGTTGGCATCAACCAACTGTTGCTGATGGCGATAGTGATCTGCATGGAGCTTTCATGTGCTGGAAGCCATTCGTTGCATGTCGTACAAGGGAAGGTGGTACTGGGTCGGAGATCTAATGCGATCAGCTGCATGAGGTCGGTGGTCACTTGGTCTGCAGAGCAGTTCATGTTTTTCACTGTGCGGACCCTTCGTCGANGATCAGCTGCATGAGGTCGGTGGTCACTTGGTCTGCAGAGCAGTTCATGTTTTTCACTGTGCGGACCCTTCGTCGATGGAGGTGGCAGTGTTGGTGGGGGCTGCTGCTGTTTTGCGACGTAGCACCGTGCACCAGCTGCGGGAATGAAGAGTGTCTGGAATGGAAGTGGTGCAGGCTTTGAAGCACTCTTAGCAGGTCAGGCAGTCTCAAATATCTTCGTCTTGCTGCAGGCAGGCTGGAAGTATCATGTACAAGTACTGAACTTCGTGGTGTTCGTAAGTCAGCAGGACCTCTTTCGATAGAAATGCCAGTACGTTATCTGTATCTAGGGCCGCAAGTGACTTNGGTGTTCGTAAGTCAGCAGGACCTCTTTCGATAGAAATGCCAGTACGTTATCTGTATCTAGGGCCGCAAGTGACTGTAGCCTCCCATATGTGACGATCGCCGAAATTATTTTCTGCCCACTGGGACATCACGCAAACGTCTGCTGCTTGGCGATGAGAAAATTCCAGACGAGAAATATACTGTAAACTTTAAAGCGAGCAGGTGACAAAGATAGCAGCAGCAGGCAGGATACTGGTTTCCAAGGCCTTTTATACGCTGGTATACGAGTGCAATAGAGGGCATGGGCGAAGGTGCCTGATTGGTTCTGACAAACTAGCCAATGGGAAAATAGGTATGTGTTTGTGAGAAGGGGGAGGTGAAGAGGGGTTTGTGGTGGAGTGGGTGAGCATGTTGAGGTAGGAGGGAAGTTTGGATGATCAGTTCCAAAACCGGAGTATGAATGACAGGCACATGAAAAATAAATGTCTAATGAAATTATATATGTAAATAAAATTGAATACTAAAAACTGAAATAAAAAATGCCTTTTATTTTTAAGGTACACCTTTTCATAATATTTTTAAAAAGTACTAAAAAAAATACTTAAAAAGGAAAAATTTACTCAAAAAGAAATGCTTAAAAAAGAGTTATGGTTATATGAAAAAATTATTATTGTATGTCTATGACTGTACGAAAAAATTCTTACTGCTGGTCTATTACTATACGAAAAAAAATATTATTGCTGGTCTATTTAAGTGTTGGATTGTAAAAAAAAAACTGATATAAAAAAATTATTACTACACATTACAATAATCACAACACAATATTTATCCGTCTTCCACACATGCACACACACACGCGCGCGCGCGCGCTATTACTTACATTTAACCATTTCCATAGCACATGTCCCGATATTCGAGTGATTTAAGGCGTCTGCATGCCAATCCAAGGTTCGGCAGTTCGATCACACACTTCTCCAGACGATATTTTGAGTTTCGGAATAAAAAAAGCAGCGCCTATAGCGGCCAACTCAAGGACCAACTTGATGGCCGAGTGAGAGTGACACCAGCGGATTCTAACTGCCATCTCCATAAACAAATATGGTGGTCGAACGACTGTTGCGCCCTCTAGCAACAGCCGATGTAAACAATAGACAAGTGGAAACAAAATGGCGGATGACAGAAACAATATGGTGGACGGTAAAAAATGGAGAACGAAAACAATACGATGGCCGGAAACAAGATAGCNGGTGTTCGTAAGTCAGCAGGACCTCTTTCGATAGAAATGCCAGTACGTTATCTGTATCTAGGGCCGCAAGTGACTTAGCCTCCCATATGTGACGATCGCCGAAATTATTTTCTGCCCACTGGGACATCACGCAATCGTCTGCTGCTTGGCGACGAGAAAATTCCAGACGAGAAATATACGGTATACTTTAAAGCGAGCAGGTGACAAAGATGGCAGCAGCAGGCAGGATACTGGTTTCCAAGGCCTTTTATACGCTGGTATACGAGTGCAATAGAGGGCATAGGCGAAGGTGCCTCATTGGTTCTGACAAACTAGCCAATGGGAAAATAGGCATGTGTTTGTGAGAAGGGGGAGGTGAAGAGGGGATTGTGGTGGAGTGGGTGAGCATGTTGAGGTAGGAGGGGAGTTTGGATGACCAGTTCCAAAACCGGAGTATGAATGACAGGCACATGAAAAAGAAATGTCTAATGAAATTATATATGTAAATAAAATTGAATACTAAAAAATGAAATAAAAAATGCCTTTTATTTTTAAGGTACACCTTTTCATAATATTTTCAAAAAGTACTCAAAAAAATACTTAAAAAGGAAAAATTTACTCAAAAAGAAATGCTTAAAAAAGAGTTATGAAAATATATGAAAAAATTCTTATTGTATATCTATGACTGTACGAAAAAATTCTTACTGCTGGTCTATTACTATACGAAAAAAATCTTATTGCTGGTCGATTTAAGTCTTGGATTGTAAAAAAAAACTGATATTAAAAAATTATTACTACACATTACAATAATCACGACACAATATTTATCCGTCTTCCACACACACACACACACACACACACACACACACGCGCGCGCGCGCGCGCGCGCTATTACTTACATTTAACCATTTCCATAGCACATGTCCCGATATTCGAGTGATTTAAGTCGTCTGCATGCCAATCCAAGGTTCGGCAGTTCGATCACACACTTCTCCCGACGATATTTTGAGTTTCGGAATAAAAAAAGCAGCGCCCATAGCGGCCAACTCAAGGACCAACTTGATGGCCGAGTGAGAGTGACACCAGCGCATTCTAACTGCCATCTCCATAAACAAATATGGTGGTCGAACGACTGTTGCGCCCTCTAGCAACAGCCGATGTAAACAATAGACAAGTGGAAACAAAATAGCGGATGACAGAAACAATATGGTGGACGGTAAAAAATGGAGAACGAAAACAATACGATGGCCGGAAACAAGATAGCGGCCGGAAACAATATGGCAGGCGAAAACAATATGGCAGGCGAAAACAATATGGCAGCGTTTGAATCATCCAAAAAAGCGGATCAAAAATGGCGACGGATCCACAGTTCCGCAGCCCCCAGTCCTTGTCCTCAGATCGGCCAAATTTTTCTACTTATTTAATGTATTATCTATATGAATAAAGACCGTGAGAAAATAGATGTGTTTGTATTGGCCAGTAAGAAATAGTTATTAATATGGCCACTTGTTTTTCGCAAAAACGAACCTAGTAAGTTGTAATATATCCATGAGCACGAGTAACAACTGTCATTCAATTTTAAATGGACTGGATGAGTGTACGGATGTAGGTGAAATCTGTTTCTAATCACACTTTCGTCAAAGAACTGAGCAATTCAGCCAGATTTCTTGGATATTTTCAAAAGCGTTTTAATGTGGGGTTTTTGCAGACTATTCCAATTGTGTATATGGCCTCGAATGTTAATGATACTATAGACTGTATACGGTTAACAAAGCACTTTTGAAATCAACATTTGAAAAACATCCTTACCCCTAAATGCATATATTTTAACGGGCAGAATGACAGCTCCCATTAAAGTTGGTAACGATGGGGCAGTGGGGAAAGGAAAGTAGTTCCATGTCCTAACACTGTATTGAAAGTTTTAGGTAAACTTTTGTAAATAACAAAATTATTTATTGTGTTTTCTATTTTTATAGCATTTAAATTGCAAGAACTAGCAAATTGGTAAAATATTTACTTTTCTAATAATGTCACAGTTTCATTTGACTGGCACATGAATAAAGTGATAAGGCCCNTATAGCATTTAAATTGCAAGAACTATCAAATTGGTAAAATATTTACTTTTCTAATAATGTCACAGTTTCATTTGACTGGCACATGAATAAAGTGATAAGGCCCGTGGCAATGTTAATTTTGTTTACGGTGGAATAATTCTCGATGTACATACAAGTATGTCTTAACCAGACCTTTCAAAAGTACTCAGTTTACAGTGAATAGCCTATATTCATTCACATTTGTAATCATGCGAACCCGAAAATTTTCATCTTAGAATACAGGAATAGGAATTTTGTGTACCTCGGCACGATTATGAGCAAAAAGCAAAACCCAATCTCCCAGAAGCTCAGTGTAGCAATTGTGGCTCAAATTTCCAGCCACCTCAAAGAAGAGACCCATTTAAGCTTAATTAAAATACCTCCAGAACTTCAGGGAATTACCGCACCCGGCACGTTACTCTCATTTAGGATTCCGCCTGCATGTTGCTTGAACTGCGTTGAAGTGTGTTTGAAATCCTGGTTTTTTTTGCCGAGGACGGAATGGTACTTTAAAGTTACCACGCATGCTGTAAATATTATTTTAGAGTCCTCCAATATAGTTAAAAACGGCTTTATCAGACTGCAGACTGCCGTATCTGAAAACATACTAGCCGGACATGAGCCCAACTACGATAGAAGGTTGTATTGAACTTTTTCTACAGACTTTTCATCAACTAAATAATAGGGTCGCCACTTAGAATCCCATAGGTACACGTAGTATTACGAGAACACTGCACGCCAGTTCAGAGATCTGCGCGTAGCGGCGGTGATGTTCTTGTAGCGCGTGTCCGTGTGGATCTTATAGTTCCCGCGCTTCTCGGCCAAAAAAAAAAGGAGAAAAACGATGCAGGCAGGCGGAACCCTTGAAGGCTTTATGAAGCCCGCCTTGAACAGAACGCTAAGTATCATTTTCGTAAAGGCAGAAACGAAGTTTACTAAAAATATCTGTCTCTTCGCTTGCTGCAACCAAAAGGTTTTGTGAGCGGAAGTGAGCAAAAACCTGTTGTGTGCCACTCTGTTCCATATGTTCATAGATAAGTATCCAGAGGCAAAATGGTGTGGCGCTTTCTTAAAAGTGGGCAAGCCCGTTCTCTCATTNTAAAAGTGGGCGAGCCCGTTCTCTCATTGGCTGCGGGAAGCTCTGGGAACGGCGTTTGGCTCTGCTTGGCTAATGCGTAAACGTAAAGTTCCCTATTTGCGTGACTGCCGGCTGGAAAACAAGTTACTGAGTGTCCATTAGCGAACGGCGTTCCGGCACGTTTCTATCCAGTTTCGCTATTTTGCTGGCGAGTGCGGCTTGAGTTCGCTGAATATGTAGCTATTTGACGGGTGTATTCTGAAGTTCTGCTGTGCCACTGCGAAGTTTTTTATCAGAAACTGTTTGGAAAGGGCTTGTTTTTACGTCTGTAAGCAACTATTGCCTGGAAGTTAAGCCATTTTTTTGGCACAGGCCGTGAAACACGGCGATTGTTTTTCTCTCTTAGTAACGTCTTTCGGTCACAACTCTGATGAGAATTCCCAATAGGCTGGGATATTTTTACCCTGCTGGTCGACCCGTTTGACCGTTAGCTTCGATGTCCCTACGAAATCACTACCACATTTTCACTGTGGTCTTCGGCACGCCCGAATCCCGTCACTTATTTATGCTAATCATTATAATTTTCTTCGTGGCTAATTTTTGACATATCATACGAGACATTCTCTGCAGTGAACCACCTCTTCACAATCTATGAATACCGTAGTACACAGCGCAATATTTACAGCGCCATCATCCAATTGCAGTACCATCTGCAATGACATATTGCCCATACTCTAAAAGTTCCAAGTACATTATTTCCTGTGTTATTCCCAATAAGCCAGTCTGTCATCTTTTCTTTTAATGGAGTGGACTATTCTTGGAAAACCCGTTAGGTTAAGTGTCATACATATATATATTTATAAGTATATGTGTCTTATATTATTCTGAGGAATCACTTGTCGGATTTTGTCTGTGTAACCTGTGAACAGTTGTATAGTTGGATAGCGGCCAATTTAGCACTTTTGGAAAATAAACTTTATAAAAGATAATTCCTTTTACTTACCTATACATATTCCAAAGGATAAAGTAACTGGCATGATCCAATAGAGTTGGAAGCGATAAGCATAATTAGTTCCATAAATTAAAAGTCGTATTTGAAGTATTGTTTTTTCATTTGTTTAAATGGAATTTGTTTAATTTGGCTTCCGTTTGTTTTGTGAAAAGAAGAGTATTAGTATAATACAAACGTACCTTAATTTTCAACATTTTCAAAGTTACAGTTCATCGATGCACGAATAACTTATCTGGTCCATGGAAAAATTAATATTGCATATGATGGAAGATAACTAACTGTTCCTACTTTTGTATGTGACACCATGTTACTCGAAAATACTGTTACTGATTTTGTATTAAAACGATCGCTGCGTTTGAACATCGATCACAGAAAGTTAAGTTTCTAATCGGTGATGTTCGGATACATCTTAATCGGTTAAAACCAACTATAAAGTGAATTATTTTCAGTTTGGATTAATTTCAACACATCAAAATTAAAAATAGTCAACGCCGCAAGTCTCACAAAATATAAATATAAAACCCAAAAATTTAATTCTAAATCTGAAATAGTGTTACATTAGGTAAAATGTGCATGCTATAGGTTTTATAAAATGCAACACTCCTGATCTAGCTAAGAAAGCAGTATGTCCCCTCGTGAGAGCGAATGCATACGTGTCTTTATTGTGAGAGAGAAGAGAAAGAGAGAAGAGAAGAGAAAGAGAGAAGAGAAGAGAAAGAGAAAGAAAGAGAGAAGAGAGAGAAAGAGAGAAGAGAGAGAAAGAGAGAGAGAAAGAAAAAGAGAGAAGAGAGAGAAAGAGAGAGAGAAAGAGAAAGAGAGAGAGAAAGAGAAAGAGAGAGAGAAAGAGAAAGAGAGAGAGAAAGAGAGAGAAAGATAAAGAGAGAGAGAAAAGAGAGAGAGTGTGTGTGTGTTTCTGGGGGCGTGTAAGGTCGAGCTAGGAATGGAAATTGGCACGTAAGATTTATAACTCTCTGCCGCCTCGAGGTCTGCACTATTCATTCATGTTCTCTCCCCTTCGAGAGACGTAAATTCACCAAATAAGTAGTGCAAATGTGCCCTTCTCTAAGAGACCACACCTAACTTTAACACCCATTATACTCCCAGCGTGCAGACGTCGTTCCTCATCGCATGAGGAGTTTCTGTCTAGTGTCTTAACAACCTGCAAAATTCGCGTTTTGTGACGGATCGACTTAAAATAATTATATATTTATTTACTGGAGTACACTTTAGAAATTCATTCTCTCTCTTGGAGACTTGATTCAGTTTTAAGAAATTCGCTTTTAAGTCATCCTTGCATTTCTCACGTAAAAATTAAATGCTTAAATTCTACTTGCAGGCTATTTCTCCACCTCATGCAGACAAATCTTAACTACGTCTAAAAAATCATGCCAAAGGGACAACGCATAGCACCAGTGTGCACTCTGTGTGTTAATATTTTCTATAGGAAACTATTTCTTACTAGGCATTACCAGCACACTTATTTTATCTCTGTTTTTAATACACAATTATAAATTAAATTCTATATTTTATATAGAGAATATAATAAAAGTTTAATTTATCCAAAAATTATGGTACAACACAAGTATAAAACGATTGTAATACACGACGTATTTTGTAAACAACCAAACGTGTCATACATGGTGTGATTTTTTCAAAGGTTTGTTTAAAAAAAAAGTGAATACGCCGTGAATGGACTATACGGAGTATTTGAGATTAAAGATATGAAACAGCTGCTTATTTCTGCGAACTGCAACCCCACACGCCAGCAAAATAGCGTCACTGGCCAGCAACATGTCCGAACCCCGTTCGTCCCATGGCAACCCACCCGTCAGCCGGCAACCCAGCCAGCAGGGAAACGTTCGCAGTACCCAGCNGAACCCCGTTCGTCCCATGGCAACCCACCCGTCAGCCGGCAACCCAGCCAGCAGGGAAACGTTCGCAGTACCCAGCAGCCAATCAGACACAAGGCCCTTGCCTGAGCCTCGTGCAGCCAGTCAGTCAGTCCACGTCAAGGAATCTCATCGCCATTTCGTCTGTCTACAAGCGCTGTGGGTGACTGATACGTAGGGCAGGCGACTTTTCGCGTGAAAATCGGAGCACACAGTAGACTTCAATACTATATACACACCTCAGCTGTTGTTATACCTCCATTGGCTGCTGGTGCCGTGTACGTCTTTGACCAAGCCACTCAGGACTAAGTAACTCCGACTTTGAACCTTCGTGATTCGTGCGTAGACGGTTAACACGGGCCAGAACATTTTTTTAGCCAATCAAAGAAGCTAGACTACCATACAGTGTTTTGGACTGTATCTTGTCTCGAAATCTTTTCGCGAAATATCACTGCCCCTACTGATACATAAACCGTGCTAAAGCTCTAGGTCATAGTTGGTTCGGATCGCTACCGCAGAACACAGAGCTTGGCTTTGATAACGAAACGAGTACTTGTCATTTTAATTAAAGCGCGCATAAAATATTCCTCATTTGCAACACTTGATGCCATATACTAAAGTCGTCCTGGAATATTTTAATTAAGCTATTTTTGAAATCTACATTTTGAAATAAATCCCTATTAAATTTTAAGTTAATATTGACGGTTATACAAGATGAAAACGATGGTTGTTTANTACATTTTGAAATAAATCCCTATTAAATTTTAAGTTAATATTGACGGTTATACAAGATGAAAACGATGGTTGTTTACTACTATACACAGCAGCGTAGAGGACTTGGAGACAAGACGTTTGATATGGGAATTGGTGTTCCATCGGGTCGGGAAACATCCGAAAATCGCTCTACAAATGTGTACCTGGAAACACGTGCGGCGCGCCATTCGCGCCCGGAGAGCCCAGCCGTGGGTCCGGTCTCAATCGCCCTGCTGGTCATCTGGAGCTAGTTTGTTCAGAGGCCAGATCTGGCCGGAAACGTTTATTGTAGAACATTGTAATTGTTTTTTTTTGTTTTAAACACGTGTAGGCTTTGTCATAAAACCACACATAAATTTTAGAAAACTGGAAACAAAGCACGAAATTGCAAATAGAAACACCTGTGTCATAAACTGTGTAAAACCAAACAACAAAAAACAAAGAAGTAATCTTGTGATAATTGCTGTTATATCAGTCTTTTAAATCAGTATGTTATTGACAGCAGTTTACGTGAGCAAGAAGCAAATCACTTCACAATGAAACATGGTACTTTGATGAATAAATGTCGCTAGCAAATGTGTCCATCCACGACAATAAAAACATACAGAACGTAATGTATCACAAGACATGTTTGACGTTAGCCCTGTCGCCTCAAATGCACGCGTTGCACCGCTTTGCCATCACCTCACGCATGCGTGACAAAACGCCCTCTTGGGTTTCAATTACAAGTGCAGCGGCGGCAATGCGAGCGACAAGATCCACGCCGGATGCTTCGGATGTGCTGTAAAACAAGTTCTTTCATACTTCCCCAAAAGAAAAAATTCCAGGGGGATTTGAATCCTGGGACCTCGCATGCCAGGGAAATGGACCGTAACGCCCCGCCCGCCGATTAGGGTACATCTGACAGTTGTAATTTCGCACTCTTACGGCCGAATGTACTGGAGCACCGCCATGCTGTATCCACATGTTCGCCCATGTTTCAAGAGGAAGGTCTTTAAGTAATTCCGGTAGCACCTCACTAAAAAAAAAAAACAAGATACGTCTGGACAGTAACGTTTCGTGGTAACATGTAAGGTCGTACGATATGGTCGCCTAAAATACCTGCCCAAACATTCACCTTAAATATTTTCCTGTCAGCCGCGTTCGTAGGTGGCGTGAGGGTTTTCAGTAGCCTGGTGGATATAATTTTTCGAGTTGAATATCCCGTTTTCATTTAATGTAACCGTGTCTGTGAAAAGTACTGACGAGGGACAAGCAGGTACACGTCGGTATTGTTCGNCCCGTTTTCATTTAATGTAACCGTGTCTGTGAAAAGTACTGACGAGGGACAAGCAGGTACACGTCGGTATTGTTCTTTGCACCACTCGCAGAATTCGACACGCGGTCCGTGTTGGGTGGGAGCTTGTGCACTTTGGTCTCGTGACAGGCGTTGCAGCGGTGTTCGCTGCACACTCCCCGTACAGTTGTGTGCGAGATCCCAAGCTGGCCGGCGACGACACAGGTACTGGCCCCAGGATCCTCTGCAACGCGCTCCAACTATGTATCTTCTGATGAGTCTCTGACATCACGGCGCTGCGCATATTCTACTACACGACCCTCGAACATAATCGCCTACAGGGAGCAGCGGTGGCGCAATGTCCAGGCGCTCGCCTCCCACCACGGCGATCCGGGCTCGATCCCCGGCGGGCTTCACTCCCGGATTCTCGCATATGGAAATCGTGCTCGACGATGCCGCTTGCCGGCGGGTTTTCTCGGGGTACTCCCGCTTCCCCCGCCCTTGCATTTCAGCGCAGCTCCATTCTAGGGTTTCACTTCTGTCATGCCCGGGGATGACGGTCACCTACGGGTCCCAGCTGGAAAGACCGTCATTCGGAGGGTGTCGCCTTGCCCTGGGTGCACTCCCCACACGACATTTATTTTTTTTGCCTATAATTACATACCCCACGGAGCGTCTCGAATACACATGGTCGTTACTCGCTTGCAAAAGGCTTGTTACGACACGTCGAGGAAGTCGTCGTGCACGAAGCCTTCTTGCTGAGCGTGCATTTGAATTTGCGGCAACGTAGCGCACTTACACGCACGCCGTTTGACTGGATGTGAATCGATACCATTTTGACGTCAGTCTTACTGCACTGTGTCGCTAGCGCCCAATGCAACACGCCAGGAAGGCTGTCAGATAGCCTGTGCAAGGGACGAGGAAGTGCGCCAGTCCACCATCTCCCCTTCCCCCGTACAGGTTTTTAAGGCCCGAAGGCCAGCGCACCCTCCAAACCTCCCGCACTGGAACTGTACTCCGAAGAGTAAAACAGTGCGCTGTTCTTTTTCTGTCCATTTCTTTGGGGCATTCACTTTCTATATGCCTGTACACGGTATTTACCGTTTCTCTCTTTAAAAACCTGTCCTCCTCGCCAATCAGGGATTCTCAGGTTTACTTGTATTATAAACCTTTACCCGAGCTCCCCGTTATGGGTCATCATAAATTTGCTGGTACCATTTATCGAATTCCTCTAATCGTTTACCGATTAGAGTTGCAAATTTATTCCATAACTTATGGAGATCTATATTTGCCATTACGTCTTCAGATTTCCAGTGAATGCCCTTTAGTTGAATTTGTTCGTCCAAGCCAAGCTCTTATGTCTTCTGTCTTCAGACAGTCTTCTAGTACATGATGTACTGTGTCATCAACACCACATACATAGCACAGCGGAGACTGCACGAGCCGTAGACTGTTTAACTTCGCTTTGAAGTTCCCATGTCCAGTACAGACGAAACACAAGTGAGGCCCAAGGGAGTGGGAATGAACCATGCCAGGCGGGCAGCGNCCAGCCAGGCTGGGCGCGCCGTGGCAGCTACTCTTCAGTGGAGCGATTTTCCGATATTTCCCGACCTGATGGACCAAAAATGTCCCATATCAAATTGCTTGTCTCAGTCTCCTCTACACTGATGTGTATAGTTGTAAACACCCATCGTTTACATCCTGTGTATGCAGTAACCTTGCAGAAAACAATGACAATTGTTTCTAAGCATTTGCGTCTTATAAAATTGTAATAATAAAATGTGTTACAACTAATATACTTATATATATATACATACATAAATACATACATAAATACATATATACATAAATATATTCACATATATATACATACGTAACATACCTACATATATTCGCTTATAGTAGTGTTTAAATGCAATACAATTTCTGCTGCAGGCGGAATGGTACACGGCGGGTAGAGAGTACCAACTAAGCAGATATCTGTGAGTGCTCAATTAACCGCAGAGTAGCTCACCTCGTGTGAGACGTCGTATCGCGCTGACGCGAACCGCGGCGAGTACACAAGGCCCTGTTGCCCGCAGACAACACGTCTTCATCAGCACCGTGTTGTTTCTTTCATCCCTCACTCCCGGCGCGCTTAGTGGGGGGTGATTGATGGAGCACGGTCGTCTTTTACTCGCGCCGCCGCCGCGGCAAGCAAAG
>NQII01004001.1:55387-73137 GCA_002778355.1 Clitarchus hookeri
GGGAGCCAGTAATTTTTTTTTTTTTGCGGGTGGCGGTAAACACGCCGCGGGCGTTTATCAACAGCTGCTCTGCGGCGGGAGCTTGTTTACGCCGGCTCGCGACCCGCAGGGTGTGTCGTGGTCGTGCGGGGTTTTAACGCGGGCTGGGAGTTTGCGGGGGGAGAACCCGGTGGCAGATGGCTCAGGGGGTCGCCGTATGAGCACGCCTCTGGTGCTTGCGTGCTGCATAGCGCTCCGAGTACGACGCTCGCGGAACTGGGATTACACACCATGGTAGACCGCGCTTCCCCGAGTGACAACAGACACGAGGATCAGTTAGGCCATACTGCCTGTAACATCTCTTCTTATACACCTTCCTCCTTTAACTTCTTCTCCTCTACATTTTCTTATCATATTAACCTCTCCTCATTCCCTTCATGCCTCTTCATTCCGTGGGGCCGCGGTGGCTGAGGGGTTAGCCTGCTCGCCTCCCACCAAGGCGAACCGGGTTCGATCCCCGGATTTTCGCATGTAGGAATCGTGCCGGGCGATGCCACTGGTCGGCGGGCTTTCTCCGTGATCTCTCGTTTCCCCCGCCCCTTTTTTAAGGTTCTGCTCCATACTCATCTCAATCACCCTCATCGCCTCTCAAGACCTCGCTGTTAAGAGCCGCCAAAATCTCTTCAATTAATTTCTCCTAATTTCCTTTACCACTCCTAACTTCATTTTTCTCTCCTCATTTCCTTTTTCTCTCCTCATTTCCTTTTTCTCTCCTCATTTCCTTTTTATCTCCTCATTTCCTTTTTATCTCCTCATTTCCTTTTTATCTCCTCATTTCCTTTTTATCTCCTCATTTCCTTTATAAATTATCATAAATTTTATCTGTTGTCATTACCTTTATCTTTACCATTTCATTTTGCCTCTTTATCTTTATTTTAACTCTTCTATATTTGCCCCTGTCCCTTTACTTCTTTTTCAGGAATTAAATAAAATTTTCAATAAGCTATAATGATACATTTTTGTCAACATAATACTTAAGCCATGACAAAGCTAAGCATAGTTAATAAAGGCTGAAGTATACATACTAAATCAAAGGAATTGCAAATTTTCACCATTACAGTAAACAATTTATAACATAAAATGAACAAAATTGAGTATTAATAAGTATTTATATTAAATTTTTTTTATTGTTTTATTAATATACTTCCTTGCTATAAGAGATCGTTAATATAACGTAGTACTTCCACTCATGTTAAGCCAGAAACAATATTAGCATCACATAATCATTTCCAAATTAATACTTGCAACAAACTTGTAGGAGGGGGGGGACATACTGTCTGGTTACCTATAGAACTTTTGATAGATCTTGAATTCACGGTGTCACCTAGTCAGCACGTGTCCATGAAATCACAAGTGCACACATTTAAGTTGTATATCTCCACGTAGCCTGTCAAAAGTGTGCGTAAATCACCGACTTCTCTATAGATAAAATATCAACCAAACTGAGTCATGATAATTATTCTGCTTATGAATTAAGATACTAATAAAATAAGGTATGCAGTTGATAGAAACAATTATTCAGAATAGCTAACTTATTTTGCACACAATTCCTTGTTTTTGTGTTCATTAGAAAATTTTTGCTCTCTAAATTTTTTTCACATAATAGCCAAATTTATTTATAACTACTGGTAACCACTTTTCTTTTCCGTAATTTTTATTATCAATGTTTAGGAACTTTATAATTGTTAATGTTTTACAACCACGCTCTTGTGTTCACAAACTAAGTGTGCATAAAACAAGAAGTTACTGACAACTAATGATACTACTTTCCTCTACATGGGTGTAATTACATTTTAGTCAAGTTCTTTGGTATGTAGGCGTTGACGTCCCATTAACAGTAATATCATTAGAGATTAAACCAGAAACATATGGAGCAGTACAGAGAAAATTGAAATACACGATTGACTTACCCGGGAATCGAATTCAGAAAAACTCGTAAATTTAAGCTAACTTGCAATCAACTGCATCACGTAGGTAGGATTCGGAGCATCACCTTCGGATGTAATCAGTGTAATGTTTTGAATTATAGGGTTTATTAACGTGAAATATTTACTCGGCCATCAATTTAAAAAAAAGTGCCTGGCCCACTAAAACACGTAAATTTACGAGGCCTACCATAACGCAACTAGTGTGAAAAATTTGATGGAAATCGTTTGAATGGTCTACCAGATATGGCATAAAATTTAATATTTTCTCAAATGGGGCTATCTTACAAAATTGCTTTAAAAGAGACTCTTTACACGATGTATGTAATAGATAATTCCAGCATAAAAAGTTTGGTTGAAATTGTTAAATTGTTAAATATATATGCCAAACATATAAATATATTTATATGGCCGCCATTTTTAAAATCATAGTCTGATCCCATTAAAATCATGTAACTTTACTTGGCCTTCTGAAGGTGTGCAATATTTTTTGGAAATTAGACGAATTATTCCGCAAATATGACAAAATGCTCAATTTACTCACCTGAGACAACTTTGCAAAAAATCTTGCAAAGGAGGATCTATGTTTGCATATCGGTTGATTGATCTTCGAGATATGACATAAAACCTCCAGTGATCATATGACGATGTTCATAAATGTAGGACATAATGTTAATACATTTGCACCTTCCATTATTGTCATAAAAACAATACACAAAGTAAAATTTAAATCTGTTACAGTTTCGTAGATATATACCATCAATCTAAAATGTTTATATACGCGCCATTAAAAAAATAAGAGACTTACATAGATAAAATATGTAAATTACTACAGCCTACAACAGCACAACTTCTTCGCCAAAACTGAAAGAAATCGGTTGATTGTTGCCGAGATACAGTATAAACGCTATATTATTTCATGCGGGGCTATCTTACAGAATGGCGGGGAAATTAGGCTTTGCATAGGTAATTTTGATGGATATAACTGATACCGTCAGTAAACAAAGTTAAGTTGAAATTTGTTTTGCAGTTTCGTAGATAAAAAATTCGGAGCTAAAATGTTTATATGGCCGCCATTTTGAAAACACGTGTGTGTGACGCTTTCAAAACTGATTTGTTTACATTACCTGCCATAGTGCTTTTTTTTGCCATATTTGGTAGAAATCGGTTGTTTTTTCTGAGATCACATAATTTTAATTTGTCAAGTGGTACTATTTACAAAATGGGGGACAAAAAAGATTTGCGTGTACTCATTTTATTGTTTGTATTATATACATCCATCATACAAGGTTTCATTGCAATTAATTACATAACTTCGACGGTATAACATACAAAACTAAAATAGCTATCTAGCCGCAATTTTGAAAATAAGTGTCTGACGTACGTAAAACATATCAGTTAACAATGCCTACTACAGTTAATGATAACGGTGATGCTAATGCACACTCTGATCCGTCAAGTCAAGCAAACACATTCGCGAAGAATCCCTCCACTGTCGACCTCGAATGGTTAAGGTCACTACGAGGTTAGTTCGTATCACGAAGTACAAGGTTCGAATTCCTAGTAGTCGTAGGCGACAGATGAGAGCAATGTACGACTACAGTTCAGTTACTAGAAACCTTACCTAGTTATAGAATATAAAATCATAACAGCATGCCTTATTGTTGTTTCTGCAATTTTGTCATAGATCATCAGACACGCCCTGGAGAACTTTGGCGCGAGTAATAGACTTGCAAAAATATGATGGCTGAATCCCAGGCAAACTCGCCTGTCATTAAACTGGCTAGTCTCTGGGGCAGCAGCCGATTGGCCATCAGCCGAGGTTCCAGCGTACATAGTGCTGTGATGTCTGGCCAACACGTTATTCAACCACCGACATTTCCGGATCCCTACTAATCAGGAAATCATGGGGCCATTAAAGCATATGTTGGTTTTTTTTTCTTAACGTCCCCGACTAGGCTTTAGGTATAAAAATGGGGCTTTTACCAGTTCAAATAAACAAGAAAAACCTCTCTAACTTCCCGAGGCCTTGAGAGCCGATGATGGTGAAGTGAGGTGAGTGCGGAGCAGCGCCGAAATGCAAGAGCAGGATATCTCCGAGAACTTCTATATATAGAGGCACTTCTATATACCGGCATAAATAAATATGTAGTTTTTAATCCAATTTTTTAAAAAATATTTTTTTTAGTTAACAATATACCTACATGCATGATGCTGGACTTCAACTACGTGCATAATTTAATAAATATATTATTTTATATAATATATTATTATGTAATATTTTTTATAATATATTATTTCCCACAAGCAAATATTCGGGAGTTACCCAGCCGGGAATCGAACCCGGTTCGCCTAAGTGGAGGCGAGTAGTCCGGCCACTATACCACCGCGGCCCCCTACCAACAAGACGAGTGGTGAAGTTGATCTGGCAACGCTAGGAACGGGCAGAGCCCAATTTACCCTCCAACGCGATCAAAGCGCTATTATCTTTGGCGACATGCGTAAATTTAAAAATAATTATATAACGTTAGAGAAACGTGTGTTTCAGGCTGTCCATTTGAGGATGTTGTGCGGAGCATGACAACTATGTTGTCCTCAGGGAACGTGTTGGTACGTTAACCGTTTGCGAAGAAACTATTGTTTTACTCAATTAAGATGTTTTATGGTTGGGTCTCACTAAACATTCCTTAAAAAATATATAAATGTATCTCTTTTGGTATCGAACATCACAACTGCTAGCGTCATGGCTGTCGCTATCTATAGTGTATTCACGACATATTCACACGCCCTGAATAAAAGATTTGAAAAATTAGTTCATGTACTTGTTTGCCTTCCTAAATAAATCATTGATCACAAGCGTTTTGTACCTCCGTTTACATTAACGTACGTTATTTTTATTTTCGTTAAATAAAACTTTCAGTTACGTATTGTCTATAAAACATACATATTCCATAATCATTATAAATAAAAAGAGGTAGGAAAGAAGCGTCATGTTTTAAAAATGCTATGTTGGGAACACATTTGAATGTTATGTAAAGAAACATTCATACGGTGTGTTGGCTTCTTTTTGGCGTTTTCTTCCAGACTTGTTTACATTTTAATGTAGCGGAAGGATACGTAGTGGGTAGCCCGAAAGTAACACACATGCAGGGATTCAGACAAGTTGGAAGTAATCGCGAATAGACAACAACATTGGTGCCCTACTTGATGCTGCCTAAAAAGTATGAAGCACGCAAAAAGGCAACTTGCGATTGCAATATACGCTACACGCTGAGCTACAAACATCGGTTTTTTGTATTCCTACTTGGAAATCAAAATATACTTCATTTTTCCTGAGACTTTTTTTTCGTGTCGTTTTATTCAGTATCGCCAGTTCCAAAAACAAAAACTGCTGTGATTCTGGTGCTCACGAAAACCAATGAGAGAAATACGTTAATCTCCAGCAGTGGATGCTTTCCGCGGATGCCGAAAATCGACGGTCGAGTGGTTGCACGAGAACTCCCACGCAATTATTTCCACTTTCAATTAATTGGCAGAGGTTCGTTCTTCGGTTGTGTTATGAAGCACCTTCGTGTCGTGAACTTGAGCAACAATGGATACTCTCGTTACAACAGGATGGCACATAATTGGAAGATGGGGGTCTAGATTCCTATGTAATGTAAGGTTTTTTTATTACTGACCGCATAAATAATGGGCGTATTCCTGTTTTACTTATTACAGAAAGGGGGTAAATATGTATATTAAAAATATTAGTTACAAGTAGAATGATTATGGGGACTTAGGTGCAAGGGGACGGGGGACCAGAGCATCGGAACTGTTCGTGCTCTGTCATTCCTGTACCCCGGCGTACATATTGTCCTCCATGTTGGACGTCTGTGACCTTGACCTTTTACCTTAACCACGGTGACCTTTAAACTTAAACAACCAAAAAACTAAAAAATTTAAAAATTATTTTTAATGTATTTAAAAAATTTTAAATTTCCGGCGGTTCCTCACACACCGCTTTACCCATACTCATTGAACCATCTTGGTAGGTGCAGTCCACCAACTAGGTAGACGTCACAGCCACCGTTCGCCATCGTGGTAGGTGCAACCGTCTGCCATTTTGGTCGGTGCAGTCCGCCATATTGGTTAATGCAGCAGTCCGCCAACTTGATCGGTGCAGTCCACTATCTTGGTAGGAGTCATAACCACCACCCGCCATCTTGTTTTTTGTATGTAATTTGTTTATGCATTACTAGAGTTTGTCTCTCACCTTCGTTCAACCGCCATCTTAGATATTTCGTTTGTCATTTGTTTTACATTTCTGGTGCTTTTCCCAGCACAGCGCCCAGCAGACGACTGACCCCATCCACTCCCCCTTCCAATATATTTAATTGGCCAATTGCCCGACCCCTGATACTCATTGGCTAATTGCCCACCACCTTCCAATACATCTAATTGCTCCGCTAATGTTTATCATTGGCTGGTTACTCGGGTATTTTTGGAAACCTTCGTTTCGACCAATCGGCGGCATACTTTAATAGCGAGGGCGAACTATTTTTCCCCTTAAAAACTCTTTATAGGACGCACCCCGAGCCCCCTCGGAAAATCAGTCATTTCTCTCGCCTTTAGAAATGCACACGTGTTGTCCGAGCGGCCATAAAGTCCTTTAGGCCATTTTGGCATTTTAAATGGTGCGCTCGCTTAGTGCCTTGGGCAAACTAGACGAGTTACCATACCTGCGAAAAAAATTTCTCCTGGTCTACTCACCTTACGAAATTTCAACCGTATTCAAGTATTTGCCGGCCTACCTAAAGCAGGACGAAGAAATACGGGACTGCCTCCCGTGCAAGGAGTGTTTCTAGGCTGCACCACCTCGGTCCCCGACACGCCGCATCGCAGGGGTTGGTGCAAGGCCCGCCGAGCAGCCCTCGCGACGTCTGCTCCCGTGGAAGACGTCCCCGTTGAAGACGCCCTCCCCGTAGATGACGATGTCCTTGTGCAAGCTATCTACTCGCAAGCTGTGACCGTGGAATATGATCCCCCTTCAAGAAATGTTACTGGCAAGCAATGCCCGGTGAGGAAACCAACCCAGAACACATTTGCCCGATGTCTATGGACCTCGATGAAGTTTTACACTACTTTGTAAAAAAATTGTGAATATCGGTGTGTGTATGGGAACTCTAATTTTTTTTATCACTTTTTTCCGCCGTGTCCATGGAAGCACCTCGACCGCACCAAACAGGCGTATCGCCTACGGATGTACGAAACGCACGGACTAAGATGGGACGATGGAAATATTCCGTACGAGGAAATTCCGGCAATGCTGGACTCTGCCATAATTCCCTATTACACTGTGTATGTGTTTGGAAGACTAGAGTCAGCGATTCGCAACGTATACACCATCGGAACGAACTTTGTAGACCATCACAAGCTTTGCCGCTGCCTGCCGTTTCGACAGCTCGTCGAGACATACACCATAAGACTTCACGAGTTCAAAAATTAAAGATATTTCTGTGCTCCTTTCAACTCCGAAACCCTTAGACTGTAGAGATATGATAGCCTGTGGTGGATTTTAAAAAAATTACGTGAAACCCATGATATGCATAAAAAAAATTTATGTTAGTAATGCCCTCTAAGACTTAAAGAGGAAATAGGTGTGGAAAAATTATTACGTGTATTATGCAGAAGAATAATAGTATTGTGATGTGTGTGCATAAATAAAAGTGTTATGTCCTGCTCACGCAAGTTAAAAAAACCACTGTTGGTAAAGAAAAAATTCTGTATATATCAGTTTTGTTATAGTTTAGAAAAAAAAATTATAATCTTTAGTGAGACTCTAGCAATCACTAAAATAACGTATGATATATTTTATGAGTGTGAACTTCATTATTTAATGAAATAAACTAAGGATTAGATATTAAATACTTTGAAAATGAAGGTGGCCTCGAAAATTATCTCTATATGTGCCGTGTATCGACTACAGAGACAGCCGGAGTTAAAGTTGGCACCGCATGCAGTATTCACGAGTTGGCAGCCGTGAGTTGGACTGTGCCCTTCCTGCTGAACATGCAGCGGCCGGCCGGGCCACCAGGGAAGGGAGTCGGGCAGCTCGCTCGCCTACAGCAGTGGTTTCACGCCAGCTACGTTAAATTTACTATTCCAACAGAGATCGATTACTTATTCATTCCCCATGTAAAACTTTAATATGTTGCAAAAATAATTCACGAATGCGTATCTATTTTATAAAACAAACTTTAATACGCCGGAACAAAAAAGAAACATACTTATGTCTTTAGCCTATACGATAATACACTGACAGGAGATTCCAGGTTCGACACTTGGGAAAAAAAAACACATGTTACCATACTGATTCGTGATAAAAAGACCTAAACATTCTAATGGATAAAAAATAAAACACTCACCACACACATTTCTAACACATTTATTTTTTATAAAACGTAATATGTTTAAAACAAAATTAAAGCCAGCGCACAGGGAAAATATGACGTATAGAAGTATCTGCGCCTTCCATTCATAATCTGCTTCACTCTAACACACTGCCTATATAAAATATATATGTTCTAATTCACTCGCCATAAAAAAACATACATGGTAAAATTGTAAAAGTATGTTTGCTAAGTTTAAAAAAATATAGATTTTCAGGATTTTTCCCTTAAAAAGTATAATTACAATATTATAAAACATAAGGGAAAAAGTAACATTTCCTAGATTTTTTTATTAGGTGTTTGTTGTGGCGGGAAAGCATATTTGAAAATTACAGCCTTGGACATGGTATCCTATCCTTATAATTACAATGCTTTCATGGCTCACTAAAACCTGTTGGGAAAAAAATTAAGGCGTTCATTACTTTAATATAAAAAAAATAGTCTCGTCTTTGGCTTTGATAACGAGCGTATTTAGCGCAATATGTTAGCAGCGATTTAAAAATATTTCTGTTAAAATGTACGTTTAATACCTGAGAAAAAAAAGACTCGACTTTGGCTGGACGCTACACAGATCAGCCCCATTATCGCGAGTATTACTTCTAAGGGAACTGTGGCTAGTAGAAATTTATTTTTGCCAAAAAAAAAAATTTGTGTTTATCCCAAGGTGAGGAAAATGTATCAGTTTCGCGTACTTTTCTTCGTTTTTTCTGTAAATTTTTATTGAAAATTATTTTTTTGGGTGATTAATATTCAATATTCCGTTTATATTGGCTCTACACTGTTTAGGTAGTCTGTACCGAGTCAAAAATTCTAGCAGGGCTTGTCTTTGTAATGTGTCCTGGCAGTCAGGAAATATGTCGTTTTGTCTGCAGTATTTTGAGGGGAAATTGGACTATTTTTAGATATGCCTACCTGGTCTCACCAAATCCTATTCCCATTGGCTGCAACCAAAATCAAATTCCCATTGGCTGCGAGGGAGACGGAACCTTGTACCACGAACAAGTCCCATTCCCACTGGCCACGAAGGGAATTGCACTTGGCACTCCCCATACGCGTCGATCTCCCATTGGCCGCGAAGGTAATTGTACTTCGTACTCCCCCACACGCCGATTTCCTATTCGTTGCCGAATGTCGGACTGTGGGAATTAAGGAGAAATTAAAGGAGGGGAAGGGGGGAGGAATTCCCGGTAAAATTTAGCCTCACATCTGAGGTGTACAAAATTTCCAAGGTCATGTCGGGAGAGAAAGAAAATAAATTTGCCCTCTCTCTTTCTACATTTCTCCCAAAAGAGTAACATAGTGTGTACACTCGCAGAGAGGTGCATAAAATTTCCAAAGATATGTCGTGAGAGAGAGAAGATTATCATTTCATCTCACTCGCACAATCCAAGATATGTTACAGTCGTCAGTTCCCATTATTTACTATGCATGGCCAGTCTAGCGAAGGGTACTGAGAAATCTGAAAACCTGCGGGAGGTACAGCCATCTCCACCTTTCATCGCTTGCACTGACACGTCTACAGGAGATGCCTGCCATCAGGGAAGAGAAGAGGGAGGGGAATATTGTGATTTATAGATAAAAATATATTTTTACAAAAACAATATATTAAAAAAATTACAGTATTTACTTAATTAATGAAGCCATCGATTGATAGATTTGTCAGGTTTTAATTTTTTTATACGAAAAAAATTTTAATTTTATTTAAATAATCATGATTTCGGACGATTTTCTTTTCGCGGACGAATATACGAGGTGAGAAGAAACGACACTCCCAACTCATCCGCGGAAGAATACATCAATATAGTACTGGTAAGCAATATAAGCTGGAAACGAGCCTGTTTCCGCCCAATCTGTTTTGTGAATCAGCTTCGTGCGTTTCCAGGCCTTCTCCAGTTTTCAGCGATTTTTTGCTTTCATCAATCTCCCTTCAGTTCGAAGGTACCTTACACACTATTGAAAAAATTTTTAGTACTTGAATTTATTTTGCAAATAATTCGAAGAGCGCATCTCGTTTATTTAATCTGACTGTTAAAATCAATGCTTTCATTCTGGTAATATAAATAAAGTTCTTGGCCAAGAAACTTTTATGTTGCGGGTAGTAAATGGTTAATCCGATTCTTTTTTTTTTATATGTAATATACATAACTGCATTTCTTCCTTCCGCATCCGTACGAGAGAATGGGCGTGTAGCTGCGATGTACATGCTTATGGTAATGTAGGTCAGGAGAACAGACCGCGCTGTATAGGCAAACCCCGCCAAGGCCGCCAACCGCAGCTCACATGCATCGCGCTCCATGTTCAGTAATAAATAATGTATGCGTTTCTGTTTAATAATGGAGCTCGCAAATACGTATTGATTTTTGAGACTATTCGTTAACGGAAAAACGCTCACCTCAGCTCGGCCCAGTTGTCGAAATACTTAGTAACGTAAAAAAAATTAATTACTTCCCGTCAGATCAGGTAAATTGTTTTGACGTGTTTAAAAATAAAAAACACGTCATTTCTCAAAAGTATTACGAAAATATGTTTCTTGTATAATAATTCATAGTTTTTTATGTCGCTAAAAACTTTAAGCTAGAAAGAATTTTAAATACTTTTATTTTTTTTTGTGTGCAAGTTGCAACTAGCACTCACGCTCCTTTATTTGGATGTGCTGCAATCTCATACGAATATTTCAGATTAAATGTAAAGACCGTCTTAAATAATGTGTTCGCGTGAAACAAATACAGACACACTAAACTTACAGTTTTCTTTGCAACGAAAACTTACTTTAAGGCGGAAGTACCCTCGCCATCTTGGATTTAGGTATTTTCCTCCATAACTTAATTTTCGGGATCAATATTCAAAAACCCAGCTAGACAAGGCATAGGGAACATTTTAACAGTTATTTCGAAATCCAACTTATTTTTCTTACATGATTAGTTTCATATCTGTAACCATAATCAAACATTGCCTAATTATTTAATAATTTCAATCCCACGTGGGAAAATACAGGTATAATTGAAAACCCTACAAATTTCCAAAAATTCGTTAAGTAGTCTTCTGTGACATGTCGAGCTTTGATTTTTTATTTCTGGTCATACATTTACATTACGAAGATTTGTAAGAAAATTCGAATTTGGGAGTGGATACTACCCCATTTAAGCCGTTTGAATTCTATCGTATCGCATGTAAAAACGATGTATTTCCAAATACGCATGGTAAATATGTATGATGCATTTGTCGCCGAACATGAAGTATAAAAGTTTCTGTCTGCATGGCTAGAGTTCACAAGCATGCCCTAGAGTGTCGGAAATAATCGTAGGTAGGCAAACCCCTTAAGTTTTTTTACAGGATTTTAGGCCCACAACCAATCTATTTCATGACTATAATTATTCATGTGTTTTGATACCGGAGTTGCGGGAGCGTCTGCCGTCCGATATTACAGCGACAGGAGCCCGGACGCACAGCCGGCTGGTCCGTTCTCGCGATAACAAGCCTTATCGTCACGTTTGCTTCGGCTGAAAAAACACGCATCGTTTCCCCTTCACAACGTTTGCAGATGTTTGCTTCCTGCGCGCTTTACCGTGAGACAGTAGTCTGATTGCTCGCCTCCCACCACGGTGAACCGGGTGTATGCCAGAACGTGTAATTACACAGAATACCCTATAATGCGTTACATTCTGTTTACAGATATCGCCAGCTGTGTTTTCGCCTATCGTAGAGCTACCGCTTTGGTGTGATCCACTCGGCTTGAGAACCACGCGTGCCATCTTCACGACGAGCTGTCTTCGTAATAAAAAAAAACCTACACGAGTCCTTACAGCGATGTTTTCCTTTGCCGTTCAGGTTGTTAATGTATATTGTTCCTTTTTTTTATCCAGCCTTAAAACCTGTTGGCTCGAGCTTCTGCCGAAATGCTGACGAGTCCTCTTCCCTTCGCAGCTAATTTCGCCAGTTCAGTCGGCGAGTACAGACTCATTTATTTTCACTGAGCTGCGTTAAATTTCTATCATCGCATACCACAAATATTATTAATAACACGAGCTGGTCATTATTTTTTATTGGAGCTGAGCTTTAACTCATATTGTATGGTCTTTCTAAAAGGATAAAATATTATCATTATTTGGAGGTAAATGCATTAATCAGTAGCGTAAATTATTTTTCAGTGCGGGAGATCGTAACATATTAAGACTCGGTTTGTGATTTCAAAAATGTATTTTTCCCATTTTCTAAATGTGTTTGTACTTGGCGAGAATATAAAATACAATAGAAATGTGTGTACAGCGAAAAAAAATTCTCCAAACCGCTAGTCAGAATGACGACGTAGATTTATTTTAATACGTATATTGACATTAAAAATAATTCCCCCCCTTTCATAAATTCTATTGAATGTAGCGTACATTTTTTAACCAGAAGTGATGGTGTACGCGTATGTGTGCGTGCGTGCGTGTGGGTAACACACTCATAGTACGTGAAGTGGGTCGGAGCCTACACTGATTCCCTGCCCCTTTCTTCGTCACGCGCAGGACTAGCGGGAGATAGGAGCTCCGGGCGACCGCGGTGACACACCGGTGTAGTGTGGCGGCTTGCCGCTATCACGAGTCGCGGTTCGATTTCCGGTGGGTAAGGTCCAGGATTTTATAACGTTAGCTTCCCGGTTTTCTCTTTTCCTTCGTCAGGTCGCTCATCGGCGCCGTTCATTTAATTGTCGGCATTATATTTCAAACAATACAGATTCTGCATTTGTAAAAAAATGTAGGGTATATTATATGGAATTTAAAAAATTATAAATACATTAAAGAGAGATTACGGGGGCATACACTGAAGTATATTGGGGGCTTCATAAATACAATTGTTTTATCAAATTATGTTAACTCGAGAATTTCAAATAAATTGTTCCCTGGCTAGGAACGGCATTGTATGTAACTGAATATTATTTGTATTACACAAAAAAATTAATGCAAATGTATTCATGTTGCAGGTTGCTACGTGGGTTCTTCACGTGTGAGGTGAACCATGACAGACTCTTGCGTTGCATCCGTCTTTCCAACACCTGCTGCGAGATGAATGTTGATATCACCTCCAGTTTTGTTTTCCTGCGGGTTTTTGTCGTAAGCGATTTACCCTCCGTCGAAATGGACTCCGACACGAGGCCAGTTTCGTACACAATCCCTTCAGGGCCGATTGTCGAATTTGTGAGAAATGTGGGGTACAAATAAGTCGTAAGGATGATATTCACAATCACCTTCGTAGCTGTACAGGCGAGATCATGGAGGTAACAAACGCGCATATACTTGCGAAGACTACGGCAAAGAACTATCGCGGGGGGATAGATTGACGGAGCATATGGCAAAGTGCAGTGGTCCAGGCCCTCCTCCTGCCAAACGCACACGACTCGACGTGGCTTCTTTCAGCCCGTAGCCCTACAGGTTCAGGCCCCTGCTGGATATTCGCGACCACGAATCGTAGTCGGCGCTGGCCAGCCAACGCCTCACGGGTTCGTCGAGGCAGAAACAGCATTGAGTGCCAATTTGAAGACGTGCGTGGCCGTAAACGCAAGTGACACCGCAAGAGATATTTGTAATTATTTGACCAACATTAAGCAAAATATAATCAACCTGCTGACGGACGAAGTGAGAGAAAATAGAGCAATAAAATTTAACATTTTGCCCGAGTGTGATTATAAGAAACCGGCTCCTTTCGATGAAGGTAGAGACAAAAGAACAATCAAGACCATAAATATAACAATCCGTGAAATCGGCGATATTGAGGAGGTCGTGAAAAATAGCTTAAGAAAAAATATTCACTGAAGGGACACGCAATACAAAGAACGCGATCCCGGGTGGCCACTGTCATCAGTGAACGACATACAGTTCCGCATAAACAAGCCCCTTCGCGTATCGTCGTACATCGAGCTGCCCGCTTCTATAAAGAATAGACATACTATCGTAAACCCGAAAAACACAAACGGCCATATGTGCTTCAAATGGGCCATTCTGGCACGTTACGTGGAAGGTACAGATCCGCAACGATTCTACCACCGCTACAAAGCCCTCGAATCAAGATTTGATTTTTCAGAGCTAGAGTTCCCTACACCATTGCACCAAACAAAAGTTTTTCAAAAAAATTATTCGTCAGTATATGTGAACATTTACGCCCTGTACGAAAAGGAAAAGGTTTTTCCCGTACGTGTGACAAAAAAAAAAAGAGAAGCGAGACCATTTCAACCTCCTCCTTACCGTCGAAGATGGAACCCCCACTATTGCTGTGTAAGGAATTTCGAACGTTTGATAAGATCTCAGCTGACGGCTCATGGCAACAAAATACATATTTCGAAAAGCGCTGCTTCGCGTATTATCATGATTTACTACGAAATTCCTGACTGACGCGATAGCAGTGCCTGGAAAATCACAAAAAATATTGAACATTAAATGCCCCAGCCAGAATCGATATGCCACAGCCGAGGGAGAATGGTAGGCCACCAGTATTAAAATTAAAAAATTTCCATTATATTGATAAATTACCAATCGTTGTTTACGCAGATTTTGAGACCATTCTGAAACCGATTCACACCTGCGAACCGGACCCTAGCCACTCCTACACGTACGTCTGCCAGAAGCAAGAGACGTATAACTCCTGCATTTACGTCCACGTGGACAACGACGCCATTTCTGCATCACTAACTTCCACGCTGAGCCAGGACCCTTTTATATTAAAGGGGTAAGATGCAGAGAAACAGTTCATGGAGGTAATTGTAGATANTTACGCAGATTTTGAGACCATTCTGAAACCGATTCACACCTGCGAACCGGACCCCAGCCACTCCTACACGTACGTCTGCCAGAAGCAAGAGACGTATAGCTCCTGCATTTACGTCCACGTGGACAACGACGCCATTTCTGCATCACTAACCTCCACGCTGAGCCAGGACCCTTTTATATTAAAGGGGTAAGATGCAGAGAAACAGTTCATGGAGGTAATTGTAGATATTGGTAAAAAAGTAAATCACACCAACTGAAAAGGCAAGCTACTCACGGGTGACGAGATGCTGCTACTGTGAATCGACGTTCACTGTATAAAATTATAAAGTGCATGACTAGGACCAATTCGCAGTGCAGTACATGGGGCTTGCATGCACCAGCTGCAATTTGCTGCACCGCCGCCCTAAGAAACTAGTCGTATTTTTCCACGACTTGAGCTACGATGAAAATTTTTATCGTCATTCGACTGGGATACGATACGAAAGACATCTTTATCATTCCGCACACGAGCGAGAAAATGATCACATTTTCGAAGCATCTGGGAGACAGATTTTAGATGCAGTTTGTCGATACGTTCCGGTTCACGGCCCGAAGTCTGGCGTCCCTGGTCGAGAGTTTTTACCGCAGAATAAATTTATCAACGCCGCAAAATTCTTCGGTGCCGGTCAACTGCCTCTGGTCACGCGCGAAGACGTGTTTCACATATGATTATGTCGACAGTTGGGAGAAGCTGGGCGAACAGCAGCTGCCTCCGAAAGAGGAATCCTGTAACACGCTGACGGGCTCTGGGATCGGCGACGAAGAATACCAACTGTGGAAACCTGGGAAAGTATTCAGAATTGTACTTGNACGCTGACGGGCTCTGGGATCGGCGACGAAGAATACCAACTGTGGAAACCTGGGAAAGTATTCAGAATTGTACTTGAAGACGAGCGTACTAATTCTATCAGGCGTATTTGAAAATTTCAGAAATTCGTGTACGTCAACACACAAACTCGATTGTGCACACTACGTCGGCGCCCCGGGGTTCACATTCGATGCAATGTTAAAAACCACGAGGGTAAATCTAGAACATCTAACCGATCACGACATGCATGTGTTTATTGAAAATTGAATTCGCGGCGGCGTGGCCCAGTGAGTGAAGCGACATGAGGTTGCGAACAACACCTACGCGCCAGAAACATACGGTCCCAGCAAGCCCACCGCGTTTTTTTGCAATACCTCGACGCAAACAACCTGTACGGCTGAGCCATGGCGCTGCCGTTGCCAGCGCGTGGCTTCAGGTGGGCCGACACCAACATCGAAGTAATGTCCTTGCTGGATGTTGCTGATGCTGGCTGTATTCTGGAGGTCGACGTCGAGTACCCCGCAGCCCTGCGGGAGGAACATCGTGATTTGCCACGCCTTCCCGTTAACCAGTGTCCCCCCAGGCTCCAAACATGCAAAATTAATAACATTGGAAAATAAGAAAAATTGCATCGTATATAACCGCAACTCGAAACAGGCGCTGGATCATGGATTGAAGCTCGTCCAAGATACACCACGTGCTACAAATCGAACAGACTGTAAGACTAAAACCTTACATCGATTTAAATACTGGAAAACGGCACGTGGCCACCAACGATTTCAAAAAAGAATTTTTTAAATTAGCAAACAATGCAACTTTCGGAAAGTTGATGGAGAACAAAAGAAAACGCCAAAAAAATTGAGCTAGTATGCAATGAAAAGAGATTGAAGAAACTGGTAGCCAAGCCAACATTCCTAGATCGAACAATTTATTATGAATCTCTTTCCCTCCTCCATCAGCAGCGCGAATTAATACTGTTTGATAAAACTATTTGTGTCGGCTTTTCAGTACTCCGCCTCTCAAAAACATTAATGTACGGAGTCCATTACGATGTGATGAAGGCTCGGTACGACGAAGATGCCAAGCTCTTGTATACAGACACCGGCTCGTACATGTATCAGGTTCGAATCCGGGACTTTCACGAGGCCATTGTTTCAGACGCGCAGTTCTTTGCAGAGTTCGACACGAGTGGCTATCCCACGAACCACAAGTTCTTTTCGCCTAACAACAACAAAGTAGTTAATAAATTCAAATATGAATGATATGGAAAGATTACGGCGTATTCGTGGACTTTGGGAGAAATAGTATTCGTACAAATGCGACGGAAAAGTCACAAAACGTGCCAAGGGAATTCGAAAATGCGTTGTAAAAAATTTAATTTATTTTGACGATTTTATATCTGTTCGGGAGCAGCACCGTACGATGCGAGTTAATGTCCACACTATACGATCACACAAACACGAATTTTTACAGAAAGTATTGATAAGATGGCCCTGACTTGGATGGATGATAAGAGGCAGCTACAGGAAAACTGAATATACACCGTGAGGGTACAATGAAACATAAAAATATATATATATTTCAATTATGTACCCAAAATTAATACGTGAATGTAGCGATACACAAGGTTCACTGTTTGCTTACCTTGCTATGGAACTGTTATTCGATCGATCAGCCATACACGAATCGATTACGTAGTAGGAAAGGGGGTCAAAAACATGTTATAAAATGCGTGTTGGTTCCTGAAGCGATTTCACCCTCCCCC
>NQII01004001.1:73148-95236 GCA_002778355.1 Clitarchus hookeri
AATCATAAAGGGTTGATGCGATGCACTACAATAAGATGTGCTTGCAATTTTTGCTTCTGAAATTTCATATTCGCAATCACACTTACACATGGGTTCTGCGTCAATGTTGGACCTCCGATAAGGGTTGAAAGTCAATTCCTGGGGGGTTCCAATGCTCATCCCCCCGTCGGAATTGCGAGCGGCAAAATGGCAGCTATATCGTACCGGTGAAAAACATCTGGCGGTTACCCTTTATTTAAAAATCTTTTTTGCTTCTGCGGCAGTCATATTACTTTCAATTTTCCTCTCATGGCTGTTTTTCTGTGGTTTTATATCATAATGCCATATTTTTCTACTTATTCGTTTCCAGGTAATAGATATTGAGTAATTTTTTATCTGTGGTTCTTCGAACCGTCTGTCTGTCTAGGGAGTGTTTTACGCTGCTGATGTCTGTGATTCTTGATTAATGTGTTTACTTACGTTTTCTCTATGGTGTCCGTATAGTACTATGCGGGCATTTTTTNTGTCTGTGATTCTTGATTAATGTGTTTACTTACGTTTTCTCTATGGTGTCCGTATAGTACTATGCGGGCATTTTTTCTGTATTTATTAATATTATTCATCGTTGTATTTATATTTGTTCAGCATTGGTCCTGCCATTTTGATTGTATTTTTTTTTTTGGGCTGCATACTTCTGTACCTGTGCGAGGAATTTTTTTTTCTGTATTTATTAATGTTTTTCATCGCTGGTCGTGTAATTTTTTCGTAGTTGGTACTGACATTTTCTCATCGTTGTTGGAGCGTATACTTCTGAATATTTCTGTTAATATATTTTGTTATTGGTTATACAATTTTTCGTCGGTATTTGTGTATACTTCTGCATCTGTCTGCAAATTTTTTTCGTCGTTCTTCCTGGCAATTTTTTTTTCATCGGTGGAATTATAATTTTGCTCTAAATTTAGTTGTGGGTAGGCTTTGCAATGTTAAATAGCCGTGTCACTTATTTCGTCGCTTAGAGTATCTGGAATAATTTTTTCATTGGTTCAGCATTGGAGATTCTTCCTTATTTTTGTTGGTGGTGTCAAGAAATTTTCGCTGTAACATATCTGTTTGAGTCAATATTAGAATGTCTTTGGATCGTTTTGGTACACTGGGGTTTTCAACGTTGGAAGTTTGCCATCCTCTTAAGCAGCTGTCCCTTGCAAATGTTGGTTGCAGAAAAAAATCATTGTTGTTGGGGCATGCGTCGTCGGAACCCACCTACATCTTTCGGAGATAATCATTATGACAAAAAATATTAAAACATTTTTTTTTATCTTTGTAATATGTAGTCCTCAATCCCACCCATATATTCATATACAATAATTGTTTGTTTTAGTTAGCTCCACCATCCCTCAATGTTTGTCCCATGATATTAGAATCATCCTGTAGACTGATAAAAGCCATATGGGTGGTGAGAGGGAGGGAGTCGACGCATCTCCGTGCTATATATGGGTGGAAACACACATCTGGAGGATGGACAGTGGGTCCTACATCTGGCTGAAGTTGCTAATGTTTACTTGTGAAAGGGGTACATGGAGGTATGGCCGCATGGTTTTATGTAACGTATGTGTTGCTATATAAGCAGCTAGATTCATGATGGAGAGCACACTTTGCTGGCAGACGTCGTGGAGAGCAGACAGTTTCTATAAGTTACTATACTTGGAATACACCGTTGACAGCCTTCAAGCAGCGCCATCGACTTCAACGATGTCTTCAGCTGTTCCAGTAGCTCCTTCACCTGTGGCAACACCCGCACCACTGGCAGAGCCATCTGGTTCTTTGGCTGCACCGTCTTCGACAGAGCTCACTCCATCGGCTGAACCATCCTCGCCAGAGAAGACTTATCCCTGCAGCTACTGCGATGAAGTATTTTCGCACCAACACATTGCACGTCGTCATGATATTCTTGGATGTATGAAGAATCCAAATTGGAAGTTTCATTTATTCCTTGTTTGTAAAAAAATTTGGAATTTAAAATACAAAATGCATTTAAGGATAAAATAATTGTATATGGTGCAATGGTACTTTAATTACCATTAAAATTAAGAATTACTTTTTTTATAATAGATCTGAAAGTTTTTAATGAAAATNTGCAATGGTACTTTAATTACCATTAAAATTAAGAATTACTTTTTTTATAATAGATCTGAAAGTTTTTAATGAAAACATATATTTAATAAATTATGCATGTAGCTATAGTGGTGACTGAAGAAATAATGGTTTTCAATATGACGAAAATTATAGATTTTCCTATGCCTATAAATATAAGTGCTGACAGCTAGCCTGGCGGCTGAATCGAGAAATTAAAACCAGCTATGNAGATTTTCCTATGCCTATAAATATAAGTGCTGACAGCTAGCCTGGCGGCTGAATCGAGAAATTAAAACCAGCTATGTGTTGAAAATTGAATCCAATATGGAGGGCACCGACATCGCAACCTATAATTTAAAAAAAATAACAAATATGGCTGCCGCCTGGAGGCGATATCGATTATTAATACACTAGCGCTACCTAGGCGATAAAAACATATGGAATTCAAAATGGCGTCCTCCAGCAATGTATAAACAAATGACAAACAAGAAAACTAAGATGGCCGCACACAATATAATGCATATTGGTGAGGAGTGGTGGTGGTGAGGGGGAAACCCTGGAAATGCAAGTTTTTTAAAATAGTTTTTTAATAATTTTAAAATAATTTCTAATACATTTTCTATAAATTGTTTTTTCTTATTTTGTGGGAATTTTTGGGTGCTCAAGGTCAAAGTTCAGCGGGGTAAAGGTCAAAGATCAAGGTCACTGGCATCCAACATGGAGGACAAGATGCCCCCAGGGGACCGGAATGACGCAGCATTAACCGCCCCGACGCTCCGTTTCCCCGTCTCCTTGCGCCAAAGTCCCCATAATCATTATATTGTTACACTTATGGTTTAGTTGTAATTTTTCTGAACAAAATATATATGAAAAAGATATTAAGTACACTTAAGGTGTAGTTCAAAATTATTTTTTATATCAACACAACATTATAGTTATCCATGGGCAATAATAAAGGAAGTAAAGTAAATCACAACATTTTATATCTTTAAAACAACGTTTATATTGATCGTTAGTTTTTTTNAATAATAAAGGAAGTAAAGTAAATCACAACATTTTATATCTTTAAAACAACGTTTATATTGATCGTTAGTTTTTTTGTTTTCTTTGCCACAACAACATATATAAGCATGAGTATAAATAAAATAAATAAAAATTTATTTCTCTCTNTTTTTTTGTTTTCTTTGCCACAACAACATATATAAGCATGAGTATAAATAAAATAAATAAAAATTTATTTCTCTCTTAGAGCTGAATATTATTTTTTTTATACATATTAGTAAGAGTATTTAACAGATTATGGGTAAACAATAAATATTATATGGCGATGATTATTTCGTTGAGTACCCGCGACCGCATTATTTAAAATTTTACATTACCTTAAACACTTAATTTTAAATAACTTTTTCTTCAAATTAAGAGAAAATTGAAACAATAATTCCGTAGTTGACGGTCTAAAAAAAACTCAATTAATTNCGTTGAGTACCCGCGACCGCATTATTTAAAATTTTACATTACCTTAAACACTTAATTTTAAATAACTTTTTCTTCAAATTAAGAGAAAATTGAAACAATAATTCCGTAGTTGACGGTCTAAAAAAAACTCAATTAATTATTGAACAAGAAACGTAGCCTCAGAAGACAAAGTTCGGAGCACTCCCGAGCGCATGCAGCAGGTAAAAATAATTCAGGTATTACTTGTAAGACGAAAACGACATTTCAGATGTTGCAGCGGTGCTGGTCAAAGAAGTGGAATCGTGGTCTAGAACGACCACGTCACGAATAGGTCACGAGAAGGATGGGAATTGGCCACGAGGTTAAGCCAGCAGGCGCAACGGTGAACCGCTAGAAAATAACAAAGAGCTAGCAAGAGGATCGTAAACACCAAATACGATCACGTCTAAATACAAAAAAAAAAAAATTATCCGCAAACAAACTTACCCAAAACGGTGGATAAAAATACTGGTTAATCAAAAGGATGAAAACAGATTTCACCAGAGTATATCTTGAACTGACTACATTCTGTATGGCTAGAATGCGAAGAAGGAAGTAACCTTAACGGAAACTCATATACGCCAAGGTATGCTCCGAACTTCATGGTCTCGCGCGACTAATCGATACATAACTCGAAAGTTGAGAAAGACATATAATAGACAAATTACGTTTGTCATTTTTCTAACTGAAATTAAGAATTTACACCATATAATGAACGTAAATAATTAACAAATACTAATAAAAAAATGTTTAACAAAGAATAAAAATTAATTGCACAATAAATATTTATACATTACACAATTTTCAGAAGATAAAGTTTGTTTTACAACTTCAAAGTAAATAAACAAAATAATTAAACATAACTAGAGCACGTCCAACAAATCAAAAAAATATTTGAAGAAATACCAATTAAATAAGAAAGAAAATTAATGGGATTACAATGACAAAACAAGTGTCAACACAACTTTCACAGTAGGCAAGGCCTTGCCCAGTTACGCAGAGTTAGCAGTAACAGCGCGGCCGATCTCCCTCAACATCCTTCCTCCGTGAGGGTATTTATTCCTGGACCCAGGGCTGTAAGAGAGGAAGAGAGAAGGAGAGAGAAAGAGAGAGAGAGAGAGAGAAAGAGAGAGAGGAAGAGAGAGAGAGGAAGAGAGAGAGGGAGAGAAAGAGAGAGAGAGGGAGAGAGATAGNAGAGAGAGAGAGAGAGGAAGAGAGAGAGAGGGAGGGAGAGAAAGAGAGAGAGGGAGAGAAAGAGAGGGAGAGAGAGGGAGAGAAAGGGCTGAGAGAGAGAGAGGGAGAGAGAGGGAGACCTACCAAGTCTGCCGAGGCAATAAGGGCAGGGATTTGCCCAGCAGGCCGTGTATTAACTCGTGTGTTCCCCGCCAGTCAACTCGGGCCATACAGCCCGGCAGTTATAGCCAGCCGGCACCAACAGGTAAACACACGACGCTTACGGCGCCCGGCTTACGCGTAATGGACCGGTGGATGTGCGGGTTTGGGGGGGGGGGTGGTTAGGGCTGCAGGTATACTGTAAAACAGTGCAGAGGGGGAAGGGAGTCCGTGTAATTAGAGGTAATTTATAGTCGCATCAGCGCGCCGCGCGGCGGAATGGACCTGCGCGCCTGAAGGCGAGGTTACAGCGGGCTCGCTCTCGTGCCGAATACGACCGGGATTCGCGCGCTAGGTACATATATCTCGCGAGGCAGCCTCGACGACCGACAAACGCATAGGCGTTGCCTCCGCTTTTTGACGATACGCGCTATGGACTCCATGGACTGAAGATGAGGTACGCCGACTTTCTTCAATGAGTATGTCCATAGCATTGACTCACACGTGCCCAATACAGTGTCAGTTGAGTTGAGAGATTTGGGTAGCTCTTATAAACGAGGCCCTGAGAGCCGATGAGGATGAATCGAGGCGAGAATGGAGCGGCGCCGGAATGCAAGGGTAGGGAAAACGGGAGATCCCCGAAAAAAAAATCACACCGACCAGTGGCATCATCCGGCACCATCCACACTTGCGAAAATCCGGGAGCGACCCAGCTGAGGATTAAACACGGTTCGTCTTGGTAGGAGGCGACTAGTCTAACCACTCAGCCACCGTGGCCCCTACAACTGTCAGTGTCACATGGTCAAAGGTGATGAATGTGTTTACGTTCGGATTTTCAACAGCCTATCTTTTTAACTAAAGAAAACTATTACTTATAACTGGACGTGTGAGGCAAAACCCAGGGAGCCTGCCTGGTAGAAGAAACGGGGCGTAAAAAGAATTTTTTTTAAGAATTACTTTCATTACATAAAATAAATCAAGTATATTTAAACGTTTGTGTTTGCTAGACTTCGTTAACGTTGCTTTAGTTACTTGTATGTACGAACAGACTTGGTTTGCAAGTTGAACTGATTTATTAAATTAACTGGGGGTGTCGAGTTCCGGAAGAGTGCCGTTAAAAAGAAAAAAAAATTGAAGTATTAAATTAAGTGCATATACAATGGCGAATGTCAAAAAAACTCTATCTAGTCATTTAACTCCATTGCACTATTCATTCAAAGATCACATAAATGCCCAGTATGAACCCGGTATGCATATTTTTTTGATACATCGCAGTGGTGAATGTCTCGAACAGAGCCAATCAAATAAGGAGCCAAATAAATATATACAGTTGATCTAATTAAATATTGTGTTGACGGTCTAATCTAATTTTTTTTGGGCCCAAAACAGATATTTTTTGTATTCAAGTGTGTGATTTGTCAGATGGAAAGTGTTTGTTTTGTTGCTTGTCAAATTCTGTTTACTCAAAAACTATTTTTTGGGGGTACTAAATATATGTCGGCTATATACAGACGTGTCTCCAAAGTCATGCAGTCACTGGGATTTCCACGGGCCACCGTGTCGACAGAGTTCATCGTGAATTGATGGATTCGGGTAAAACCACTGCAGCCAGGAAGAAGTACCGTGGCATACAACGTATCAGTGACAGGGGTGGCCGTCGGCTAGCTCGGTTGGTAGCAGCGAATAGACAGGCCATAGTGCAGCAGATCACTCGTCAATTCAGTGCTGAACCACAACGATCTGTGGGCAGCCGTATCATCCAGAAGCAACTCCTCACTATGTGGTACAGTAGCCGCCGCCCAACTAGGGTGGGTATCCATGCTCACCGCACGTCACAAGGCTAAGATATTAACATGTGCGTGGCAACAACGCCATTGGACCATCGATGCATGGAAAACGATAACCTGTACGGACGAGTCAAGGTACACGTTGGTACACACCGATGGTAGGGTACGAATGCGTCGTCAAGCACGTGAAGCAATAGATCCTTTTGTGTCAGCAGGGTGCAGTTGAGGCCAGTGGTGATGTTTCATCCCAAATAAACAGCCCCTATACGAGGATACCGAGTCATCTGGTAGACGTGTCATCGTCCTTCACTGGTGAACAATACATGGACATGCTGGCTGATCACGAGAGCCTATTTCTGAGCCTACAGCATCCTGCAGAAAACATGTGCCTACAACAAGACAATGCTCTGGCTCACTGCTCCCGAATTGAGACCGAGTGGTTGGATGAACACTCCACGGACTTGATGTTGCTTGTGTGGCCCACGTGGTCACCCGACCTCAATCATGTTGAACACATCTGGAATGCTGTCGGGAGGGATTTGCGAACCGCGGATTCAGCTCCGACCGATGCCCGTGCATTGTGTGATCATGGATCAATATGGCTCCAGAGCGCTTCTGGTGGCTAGTGGAGTCCATGTCACGCAGCATCGCTACGAGAGGGAGTTCTAGACACTACTAGGCAGATATCTCTAATTCAACTGCTTGTGAGTGTAATTTTCTGCACCAAAGTGAACGACGCTGAAGGTATAATTGTGATTGTCTGAATGTGATGCCATGCTGTTTTACCCTCGTTCCATGTTCCACGCAGCTCTGGGTGCAGGTTCGCAGGGAGAGGAAGTACGAAAGTATATAAAAGGTGTTTTTTAATAACATGTCGAAATTCAAACTACAGCATCTATGGATTAATATAAACAAAAAATCCTTGTAACAAAATTATTGGAAATGTTATCTAGTATTTTTTAATCTAAGTTGAAGTTAAGCAAAACAACGCAGTGAGTCCGCAGATAAACGTACCTGTGTGTACAACAAGTTGCATATCACGAAGGCAAACGTAACTGGCGCACCATGCGGAGAGCGCCTGCACATAGGAAACCGCAAACTCAAGGTCAAGGTACGTAGGCATAGCTAGTGTTTGCTTGTATGTATACGCGTATCAAACTACATGAACAATGGGAGATTAGCAAGTGAGTAGTAAAGGCTCCCAGAAGTGTGTGTATTTTATTTCCCGCATGGCGCACCAATTCCGTTTGCCTTCGTGATATGAAACTTGCTGAGCAAGAAGGTACGTATGGCTGCGGACTGCCTGGGTTGTTTTGTCTAATTCGATTTAAATTTTAAATACCAGATAGCCTTTCCAAAAATTTTGTTATAAGGATTTTTGATTTACATTTGTATGTAGATGGTGTGGTTTTAATTTCGACAGGTTATTCAAAAACACCTTGTATACCGTGGAGAGATCTAGGTATGGATTGCGGAGGCCTGATTGCGGTAGATGACCTCGCACATCTGCGAAACTGCGCTTCGAGCTCAGAGTACTGCTCCGGCGACCCGAGAGGACGCCGTTCTGCTCCTGAGTTAAAACACATATTCCACGAGAGAATGCTGCTGCCTGAAACCTTAAGTTTTAGAGTGGGACTTAACTTTTCTACAATGACAATTGGGACTTAGTGGTGGGAGGTTGTGTCATACACGAAAGAAAAAAAGAAATACTTGCAAATATGTGAAATCTTTTACACAAAAACAGTATCTACTGCATGATTGACTTTTACAATTTTTTTCTTTCGTAGCGCGGGAGGAGGTTCGATGATTGAGCCACCTAAAAAAATAAAAAAACTTGCTTTTCTGAATGTAATTTCAGCCATTTTCTTAAAGTTTGGTGCCGTAGGCTAGTTACATCTCTATAATCGGCGGACGTGCACAGAGACACTAGCCAACTTCCCATAGCGCTGGGAAGAGACACACACACTTGGATGGTCGTCACGCCGTAATGAAGTCCCCTCTTGTAACTTAATTTCAAAACTTGCTCTAGTTTATCCGCGTGCCTTGTCTGCACATATTGCGTGTTCCCACCTGGGCGACTTTTTTTGTGCCTTGGCTCGGAACATTCCAATAATCACAGTAGTTTCCGCCTTCGTTTTTCTTAAATAAATTGTTCACTCGGACGTGGGTAAACTGTGCCAGCTCAATAGCAGANAGTAGTTTCCGCCTTCGTTTTTCTTAAATAAATTGTTCACTCGGACGTGGGTAAACTGTGCCAGCTCAATAGCAGAGGTGTCATAATATGCAGATAGCAAAAGTAGGTACCAAACATTAGCACAGCAGTATTTGTAATCGTTTACGGGTTATATCTACCCGACAATTTTCATTTCACAGAACGTAAAAGAAAACATTTGTATGTCAACCTACAAGAATTTACGAGTATTTCATAAAAGTATTATTCGAAATTTTACGAGGCATAACTCCAAGTGGAAAGACAATGTAACATATCTGGTAGCAATCGATGTATCCCTTCAAATATGAAGTTCTTCAATAGATTGAGATCAGGAACTGCGAGATCAAGGGATAACTTAATGAGATACGACTTCAATAATCGTGAAGGAGATACATAGTGAATTTGTCAACCTCTTGACCCCTCTCAGCCTTAAGGTCATCCCGGGATTTTGCATTCTCTTTTTATATGCCATGCTGTTTTGGTCATCAGCCCCACTGAGCATAAGTTCACATGCCCCCTGGGCATGTTCTCCTGAATATGAGAAACATCCCTGCCCACCACCATTTAGTTAATATTTAAACCACTGCCAGCACGAATAAAAACTCAATCTGGCCTTGGGCGGACCAGCGAGAAACGCGAACTAGTAGACGACCCCACCGACTCCCGCCCTCGCCCAGTCAAAACGAGAGAAACCTCAGTCAGGGCCATGGCCTGCCTGTGCTACTCCTTCCGTTCAGTGACACTTGTGGGTTTTCCAGACAGACTCACCAGACTCTGGTCCAACAAGTGAACAAAGCCCAGTAGGCCTGCTTAGTCCATTTCTGTAGAGTTGAATTTATTCAAATATAAATTCCTGCTTGGGCCCCATCGGTCTGATCATAAAGGAGTTGACCGATCCACTAGCCGGCCAAAACCATCACTATTGCCTGTGATTCAAGCTCAGCCTGTGAGGCAGATACACCTTTTTAGTAAACATGGCATAGGGAACACCCGGTAGTTTCCTATGTTTGCTGAACCCGTCACCCGGGTCACCCAGTGGTACCACAAGGTGTGAGTTCCCTTGAGCTAGCAGAGGCTATTGGCATGACTAAGCCTTCCCGTAACAATGTCATCACCAGATTCCGATACGAGAGCTGGCAATAGCTCCGACACTTCACCACCCAGTGGTATCTCACGTACTGGATGAGCGTCTGACATATAGCATCCCACTCCGGCAAGGTCATTCTTACTCCCCGGGCAGGAGACACCTCTTCCATTGAGATCTGTAAAGTCCGGGTAATCCTCACCAGGTATAGCAATCTCAAGAGACCATCTCTGCCACAGTGCTTTAAGAGATGCACACCTTAATGCCATTACAGCCTGGTTCCCCAGCTTTCGGAATTTCTACCGGGAATGAGCCACCATCCAGACAACTAAGGATCCCAGTAGTCCCTGATGCTAGCCCCAGAACCACACCCACAGTAGCGACAGCGGACGTGAAGTGAGCTTCCGATATGTCAACAATACTCCAACCAGAATTTAACATGCTGTAACAGTGGAAGATGAGTGACCAGCTGGTTAGCCACCGACACACTAGTATGCTACGTCTTACACATATTACAGGCTTGTTGTCCGCTCTCACCCACTGCCAGCTCAGCTGCGTGACCAACACCCTGACGTGGGACCGTCAACCCAACATCCTAAAGAGTATCTAGGCTCGTCAACACCGCCGCCCGACCAGGAGACCCATCCTTCCCAAAGGGAGAAAGAACCTTTCCTGTTGGTCAGACAGTCGAGGAATCTCCTGCCAGATACGGTTTTACTGGTTGGCGCCGGAAGCACACACCTTACAGCCATTGCAGCCTAGTCTCTTGACCTCCAGACATCCACATGCCCGGAAAACGCTGCCGCGGTTCACAACACCCGGATGGGAGTCATTGTTACCCCCGCCAATTACGAAGGTGAGGAAGAAACCTTTCGACATGTGCTACAGTGTCGCATATGTGTAGTACCAGCTGCAAAAATTTTTCTACGAAGTTACATAAAGTTTGCTGGACGTTACTCAGTTTTTTGGGGGCTGGGGTGAAGGCAGTACGGGTAAAACACCTTCGTTATCACGCAGACATTGTGTTTCCACTTTGTGTAACGTTTGGTAGACGAGAATAACAATAATTTTATTGGACCTACGCTTACTTATTCGTCTTCTGTCTCACAAAAAATTGGCACAACCTAATTCTAAAAAAAAATTTGAGAGTATATACATATTAAAAAAACAGTCACTTTACGCTCTTACTTAAATACGCAAAACAAATTATTAGACAATTTACTGTTTACCATCCAAAAAAATTAGATGCAAGAAGTTTTTTACAATACCAGAATTTTTTGCAGTGTTTGGAAAATAATAATTTTGTAACTTGTTGCGAAGGTTATTTCTTTAACACTACAAGCAAATTTCAGCANTGCAGTGTTTGGAAAATAATAATTTTGTAACTTGTTGCGAAGGTTATTTCTTTAACACTACAAGCAAATTTCAGCTAATCTTCCAACGCATTACCGTAAAATGTTCATCAACTAATTATAAATTTAACAAGGAAATGTTACACACTTAAAATTTATTATAACGATGAGTAGGCAAACAGTTTTGTACGTTTCGTAAAATAGTGTTGTACAGATACAATATTTCACTTATAACGTACAAAAAAATTTCTGACGACTAGTTTACAAAAATTGTTTGTAAAATCATCATCATCATCATCAACTCAGAGGATTATGCCTACTGGTCTGTTCCGGCTCCTTTCATTTGTTCTCTCCGCCGTTTCTAAAGAAGGCCTTATCTTCTTTGTCCCGTTGGTTGGTATTGTAATGCTGCTCTAGATATTCTTGTTTCTGACATACGTTCTACATGTGCATACCAATTATTTATATACTGCGTTGTTGTATCTATTATACTCTGAACTTATAATTTTCTCCTAATTTATGTACGTCTTTTATTGTCTGATAGTGTGTATCTTGCAACATATCGTAATAATCTCATATCTGATTTTTTTCTGTTAATGTCCAATTTTTACTTCCATGTAGTAGCATTTGCAAGGTTATTCATCTTATTATGCGAGATTTCATACCCTAGATATGTAAATTCTGCTACTTATTGGGTTATTGTATTGTTTATTACTATAGTTTTTATTGGCTGTATTTAGTTGGAATATGGATATTGAAATATCCATATTTAACTCTTTAGGCATGTGTTGCTTTCTGTGCTTCGTCTTCTGATCTTCCGATTACTATTTGGTCGTCAGCAAACAATAATGTAGTAACATCCATGCCATTTACCATAAAATGTTGTCCTTGTTTAGTTTGCCACCTTCCGATAACTTCGCCCATGTATGTAGTGTATAGTGTTGGTGAAAGAGGACACATTTGTAAAATGTACGTACAAATTGTACTGCGTGCCCTTCCTGATCCTACAGCGTCGTACCTCCGAGGTCCATTTCCGGAGTCCCTGCGGGCGGAATGAGGACATCCTGTAAGGGGTCGTTGCGACACGACGCCATTCCGAAAGGATTCGTCGGGGACAGCCGGAGAGGATCGCGTCGCAAACGACCGCAGCGGTGGTGCCAAATGGCCGGCCTAATTCCCCGACATCCTGTCTGCCTCCGGGCGAGTCCTGGCGAGTCCTGGGTGTTGAAAGCTCTCCCCCTCCTCCTTCCTCCTCGAGACACATCCACGCACGATATCGCCTCGTCTGTTCTTCCGCAAGGGGGAAGACGAAACGCCGGCCGTCTTGTTTCCTGCTCGTCCTCGCCATTTCCCACCGTCCTTCGTCCTTCGGTGATGGCTACCCGTTTGTCCGGAAATCCGTTACTGTTCGCTTCCGGGGCCACCGCCGTCATTTCCGGAGCCTCCGCGGACCTTCTTTTTTTTTTTTTTTTTTTTTTTTGCACCCCTACCCCAAATCTTTATCTCGTACCCGGGCCGACTTAGATCGACTCCTAGATCGCCTGCAAATGGTCTCGGAAAAGAAAAACCTCCCCATTTCGGTGTCAGTAGGTCTTCTAATGAAGCCATTTTTTTTGCCCCTAACCATCGTTCATGCGTAACACGGTAACATGCTGCGCTGAACTCAAGTTTATTCAGTGGCTATTGGATATCATCCTCCTACCTCTGATGCACTGACTACTAGAGCATACAGANATTGGATATCATCCTCCTACCTCTGATGCACTGACTACTAGAGCATACAGAGGTGAAACGGCTTCTTATGTCGTCAACTACAGCCGCACACGCCAGCAAAATGGCGACACTGGCAAGAAACACGCTGGAACTCTTTCCGCCAACCAGCGCCTGGTAGCATATTTGCCAGCCGTAAGCCCAGATAATAAGGGAACTTTCACAGCACGCCATAGCCAACCAGACACAAGGTCTGTACCCAGAATATCGCAAGCCAATCAGAGAATGGGTACGTCCACTTCAAAGGAACCGCATTGCCAGTTCACCACAGTGTACTTATTTATTATGGGACTGGGGTCCCTGGGAATTCTGAGGCCTGCGATTCGCACGTGGGAAGAAAGTGGAGTCTGGTGGACGTGAAGTTTTTTTATGGTACTCCTGTTTCCTCTCCAGTTTCCGTTCCACCACCGCTCCACCTCCATCTCATGTATTTAACATCGACCATTTTTCGGTAGCGACAGATGTCTCCCTCGTGCAGATCAAGCAGCTGCAATTACCACCAATCTCCGCTCATGTATGTCTACCGTGCTTGAAATAGACGTTACAATAATGACAGACGAGTAGAAATTATCTTGACAAATGGATATTTGTTTACACCACACAGTACGGCTACCTTCCTTAACCCGAACTGCCACACATTTATTTGTGAACGGAAGTGGTACAATCGTGTAATACTTTGGTGTGCACTATACCTGTGGCTAGTGTACATTTTGCTACTAGTGAACAACCTGCTGCGTTCTCAAGGACGCGAGTCGTGGTAACTTTCACAAATCAGATTACCTGTCGGCAAGACACTCAAGTCGTTGGGTGCCGATTCCTCGCCGTGTACAGTGCTCGCCATAAATACCTTCATGTGCAACATGTCCTCGATAGCGGACAATGTGACTGAACGAGTTGATATGGGAATTAAATGTTGAATGGGTAAACTACTGAAACTTAACATTCTTCTGTGGTGTCTTAAGGCAAATAATATTAAACCCTTTGAGGACTACACAAAAGAGTACCTGAAGTAATTTCAGTACAAAAATTTATCCAATTTTGTGGAAAAACTCGTTCACATAATATAGTTTCAGTGAGTCGCTAGTTTCGTCAGGATCGATTCAAGGACAATGTATTATTATTTTAACTAAAACAAGGGGAAAAGGTTTAAACTCTGGGAAAACTCACCGACAAAAATGTACAACGCCCAACGAGTTCCCGGAGGCAAGGAACATGTCGTTTGCCCGCGTAGGGAATCGAACCCAGCCCGCCTTGGTAGGAGGCGCGTGGTCGGATGGCTACTACTACACCAACTGGGGCCCCTCCCCCATCTCTCCCGATTAGCCACCTGATATAAAATCGGAGTGTTTACCTGTACTTGCATGCACTTCTAATCAGATCACTCTAGCATCTTTGGAGTAAAACAGTTTCAGGGGCTTGTTTGCGTGGTGAGATTTCTTGTCGCAATCTCCCCTGAACACGTATCACGCAAACAAACACACAGTCATGTGGGGAAGACTAGCATGGAGGTGGGCAGGCGGTTTAAAAGAATTTTGTTTGTACAAGCCCCGTTTAATATTCCATACACGCTAATGCAATAAAATTACACTAGCAGTGGTACAGAGTATGGCATGCCTATCAAAAATATACAACAATTGTACATAACATTTTGCACTTCAGTTATACTTTACGCCTGTTAAACTTTATTATGGCAAAAAGGATACGTTAAAATACACTCGTCTGCTTCTCTTCATAAAAGGTAAAAGTCAGTTTGCACGACCTTATCTAAGAGTTCCACTATAAACCGAATGGCTTAGCATTAAACAGCGAACCTTTTTGTATACTGCCTTAAATGAGACATCTCTAATCTGAACAGTTTGTTGAAACATATATTAACAATATTACGCTGACTGTATGGAATGTAGACCTATATGATAATTATTTTACATGTTACGCATGGAAATATTACTAGGAAAAAAAACCCTTCGACATTTTGTTATTCCTCCAATCTTTTGTCAGTAAAATGTTATTTCAATAAAGCCTGACGTCTTCGTGTTGGGTAGCAATGCAAATTTCTAAAGCGTACGGTCTGTCGATTGATATTCCTTGCGTAGCAAAGCAGTTTCCGTCCCTGCTGTAATTCGTGTTTTAACGGTTGAAGTGATGGCAGTTTCTTCAAACGTGGTAGTTTGGCGCTTGCCGTTGCGATGCTACCTACCAATGCATTTCATTTAGCCTGTGTAGGCTGTTCACGGTAAACGGAGCACTTTAGGAAGCCCTTCTTAACGTATACTTGCGTGCGCGTTGTGTATTCTTCCATCAAATGTAAAACTAACGTTGCCAGGAGCCTGATAGCTTTACTCATACGCCTGTCAAGTTAAACTGTGAAATTATCAGAAAATTAATTACATTACAAATCTGCTAATACTTACAGTTACGTGCATAAAATTAGAAAGCAAAAAAAATNTTATCAGAAAATTAATTACATTACAAATCTGCTAATACTTACAGTTACGTGCATAAAATTAGAAAGCAAAAAAAATAATTTCTGTACTCACAAAATGTTTTTTCCCCGACATATTAAATTCAGTGTTAAGGCATGGAACTACTNAAAAAAAATAATTTCTGTACTCACAAAATGTTTTTTCCCCGACATATTAAATTCAGTGTTAAGGCATGGAACTACTTTCCCAGCGCTATTGCCAGCATTACTAGTGGCATACCTGTCAGTGTGCCCGTTAAAATATATGCAGGTAGGGATACCGCCATTTTTGATGAAACATTGACGTGAAAAGATCCCAATTAACCATAAACAACCTATCCCATGATTTGGACGTTCTTCGCGAAGAGGTTTCCGACGTCTGTTTTCGGGCATGCTGCTTCCATTCTGATTAGCGAAGACGAATTGCATTTCTAAGACTCGTAGGATTTCCCGACCATGTTACGCTGGAGATCGTGGCGTGCCGAATGCGGCTTAACGCGGTGATTCCATGGTGATTGGGCATTGCCTACCATAGCGGAGGCCAGGGGTTGCCAATTTTCTGGTACTGGGCTGTCTCATTCCAAGGACACAAGAGCCAACAAATTTGCAGTGTGGCCAAGGCCAGCACAGACGTATAGTCCACTCTCGATTGCTTTCAACTTTCCTTAAGTCGTGTTCAAGTTTTACTTGCAGGATATTCCTCCGCCTCGTGCAAACAAACCTTAACCAAGTCTAGAAGATTACACCCAGGGATAATAACGCACCGCATTCGTGCGCAGTCACTGTAATAATATTTTGCATTTTAAATGGAATATTATAATTTATAGATGGAATATAAATAAAAGTTCAATTAAAAATATAATACGATACTTTTATGTTAGCAGATGTGTAAAACGCTTGTGATACAAGACATATTTGGTAAACAAGCAGTGACGTCACATAAGGCGCGATTTTTCAAAGGTTTGATCCGAAAATGTGAAGAAACCGCGAAAAGGCCATATCTGCGATTTTTCTTTCAATAATGTTGGATCCCGTCTTCCTCTAGTACAATGAAACCTACAAATAAACAATAAAGCCTCACTCTTCAGCGTGTTCTGTGGCAGTAACATGGGAGAATAGTAAAGTGTTCTGACACTTTTCTAACGGACAGCCCCCTGCATGCCGCTGTGGCGCAGTGGTCAGAGCGCTCGCCTCCCGCCAAGGAGAAGCGGGTTCCATTCCCGGTGGGGTTCACTCCCTTATTTTTGCATGTGTAACAGTACCGGACGATGCCACACTCTAATAAAAAGTTTTTCTGTACGGCAAAGAAAACCATTTATTTGAAGCTGTTTTATTTACGTCAAANATGCCACACTCTAATAAAAAGTTTTTCTGTACGGCAAAGAAAACCATTTATTTGAAGCTGTTTTATTTACGTCAACACAATATTACTTTAATTCAAAGAGAAGGTTACAGAAACATAGGTTTGCTGTTAGTAAACGTTCTCTTTACAAGGCGACATTACTTTCCTATAAAGCAAAAAAAATTAATATTCTTTGAGCTGCTTTTGTTCACAGTAAAGAAATAGTACTTCGTATCAAAGGTAACGGTTTAGCGATGTTCNTAATATTCTTTGAGCTGCTTTTGTTCACAGTAAAGAAATAGTACTTCGTATCAAAGGTAACGGTTTAGCGATGTTCAAGGTTTGCTGTTGTTCATTGTAGTTTCCAGTACGTAACTGTTGTCCCGACGTAGATACTCATAAGCCAATACAACCTGCAGTTACGAAACTACAACGGAGCAAGCGTACAGTTCTTCTGCAGATGTTCAATGCCGTTCTGAAATGTGGCGTGGTGATTATTCAAATCACCAACGGCAATTTTTTCCAAGAGGTGACATTCTATTCTGGCCCATATTATACTGTGTACCATATAAGAAGGCCACATTCTTGACAGTTGAAAATCGCTGTGTCTTTTCGTTTATGTATCCATTCACCATCAACAGGCGTGTCAAGAATAGGTTTTGATGTGGCGAGTCAGCGCGTCCAGGAGGTGCTGCTCCGTGTGGCAATTGGTGAACTGCTTGGGTGGCGCTGCATTCGTAAACGGAGCTTGGTGGACGTGTGTAGGGTCGTTCGTAAACGCGGTACACGAAATATATGTTACTTTAAAAATTATACAGAGCTCGCGGGAAAATAAAATTATTTGTATATGCGCGTGAATACGTTATTTTAAACAACAAATCTATAATATGTTTCTGGGTGTAGTTCGGGATATGGATAACAGATGGCATGGAAGGGCATATTGCAAATGATGGTGCGCTTTTAACTCACAAGATGGCAGCACCTGGTTTGAGAGTCTGGAAACTTTGGATTTTTTCGTCACATTTGGATACGTATCGTTTTATTGTGCATCTCATTTTGAACACCTATACATTACTATTTTATCACGAAGTTTCGTTTCTAAAACTAAAAACTGCTGTTTTATGACCACGTAAAATAAAATGTATTAATTAATCTACGAACTCTTTCTTATCCGCGTATCTTCTGCTTGTGTGATGTGCTTCGGCACTGCTCTCAGAATAGCCAACGTAATATTAACTTTTGTTCGTTCGTGCATCAGCTGATACAGGATTTTGTAAATGGCAGGTTATTTGTTTTCAATATATTAAGTTGCCACTCACTGACTGTCAGAAAGTGGCCTTCTTATATGAAATGAACTATACTACCTGACGTATCGTATCTATCAAAAGTAGTCTGATCATATAAAAAACGATGTGGCTCTCTGGTAACGGGTGTTAGAGTAGTAAAATGGGGTAGCGGGTCCGAGTCCCACAACTTTTCTGCTTGATTTTTCTGTGAAGACAGTTTTGAAAGATTTGTTACTTTTCTCTTGTTTTCTAATCACGGTTGTTTTTCAGGTCATATTTTTTTTACGGTGTAATATACATTGCTACAAATACTTCTGCTGAACTTTGTAACGACAATGCAAGGTTATCGTTCATTATTACAAAGACCAAGCAAAATTAATTTTTGTGGCAAGCCTACTTTGCAAAGGTTCATACTAGACAACTTTTTCTATGCGACAACAAACCATGCGTCGCAGTAAATAAAAACGTTTTTACAATCCGCTGGTTGGCAGGTTTTCTCGGAGATCACCTGTTTCCTTCGCCCTTGCACTCCGGCGTTGCTCCATCCTCATCAGCTCAAGTCCCCGATGTTGAGGTGGCCGCCTAGTTGAAGGAATTATGCACGTCTGAGGTCTAATAGCGTGGGAGCGCTAGGGGCGACAGAGACATGCGCATCAACTCTCTCATCGCCTCTACGCGCAAAGCACTGAACTGGCGTGCAGTCTTGCCGTTAATATCCTACCATTTTATGACGTAATAATAACAATATAGGTTTTATGCACGTCCCTATTCCTTTTATAATGTTTTGTACCAGAATGTTGATAACTAAAAATGACCGTAAAAACACCCGTTTGAGCCACTATCACAAACACGTGATGTAGAGAGAAATTGAAGAACTGAAAAACCTATACAGACGCATAACATTTCTTAAATGCTATTCGTAAGCAGACCTCATTCAGGGAATTTGGGCGGTTTTTTAATAAAACGTTTTCTGCTGGAGCTCTGCACACCGTTCGGCACCCTACCCAGGTGGCCAGCTTAAGAGTCGCTTAAACATTTCCGAGCCGCAGTACGGAGCTGAGCGAGACAACCGAACACCTAGACATTTCCAAGGGCATTGCCAATATGACCACCTGGACATTTCCAAGGGCATTGCCAATATGACCACCTGGACATTTCCAAGGGCAATGCCAATGTGACCACCTGGACATTTCCAAGGACATTGCCAATATGACCACCTGGACATTTCCAAGGGCATTGCCAATATGACCATCTGGATATTTCGGGTGATAGCTACAACGCGCCACTGAGGCTGTTAGCACGTCCAAAAGCAGCTCTTCGGGGGCACCATGCAACCCGCAGTAATTCCTTTTTATTCAAGGGTAATTATTTTCATGGTTCTATCAACAAATGTTAAGAGTGAGCTAAGAGACTTGGGTGACTCTTAACAGCGAGGTTTTTAGAGCCGATGAGGGTGATTGAGGTGAGTATGGAGCAGCGTCGGAATGAAAAAGGGAGGGGGGGGACGAGATATCCCCGATAAACTCCGCCGACCAACGGCTTCGTCCGGCACGATTCCCACATGTGAAAAACCGAGAGTGAACCAACCGGGGATTGAACCCGGTTCCACCTTGGTGGGAGGCGAGTAGGCTAGCCGCTCAGCCACCGCGGTCCCCAACAAATGTGGTACATGATTATACATTAACTTGAAAGCTCAGTAACTTCAGATTGAAATGCGTTCCCCGAAAACAGCCATGACTGATTGTGTCGTCACTAACATGAAGTATAAGGGCAGTTGTAAATATTATTCAGAAAGCATTCTTTACATATATTTATTGAAAAAGAAATTTCAAACCAGAGTGACAGCATTTTTAAAACAGTGCAAAAATGAAAACAAAAATAGTTTTGCTAGAACCTTAGAACCTTAACAAAGTAAGCATTGAATTAATTGAGGTCGTTGTGGGTTGCGCAATGCGATAGAATGGCCTCTTGAAGGACTCTCTTATAACTTTCCAAGAGTCAAAAGATTTTTTTTTAATAGGTTTACAGTAGTATGTTTTAAGACTTACTGACATGATATCAATAATATTTTAATAAAAATGACAAAAAAAATTTTAATATAACATTCATTGTGTTTTCAAACATAAATATTTGTTTTTAAGCTTAAATTTTAGATTCAAACAAATTTAAATTTTTTTCTAAACGCGAATTTTGATTTCAGCAGAACTGTATTTTGAGTTGCAGGAGTTGTATGTCGTAATTCATTTTAAATCTTACTATTTGTTGACCTGCAGTGCGTTTAACTTCTAGCTATTTTGACATAAACTTTTTTTAATGTACCACAAAAATATGTTTCGCGTCATAGCGATGACATGAAAAATTGTTTATGATGCAGTCTAACGTATTATATTTGTTCAATTTTGTATATACGCTAAAAATAAATATGAGTTTGAAATGCCTACATTTGCTTTCAGCCAACTCTAAAAAAATAATGTTCTGCCTTTTTCTTTTTTTTACTGTTTTATTGTATGAAGAGAACATAAGAAGAATTCATCGTGCGTATAAAATTTATAGTTGGGTTCAGTGGAAGACTACGAATGACTTGTCTTTCCTGTGTGAATTCCATATTCAAGTATTCAATACACCCCCCTCCCCACCCACCTTGCTGCTTTTCTTCTCAGGCTCGTATCATATTCCTGCTTTGTAGGAAACGCTTCCTCTACCAGTTGCCTGGTAAGCTGCGCAGAGTTACCTCAATGATCGCTTTCCTCATAATTTTCGTCAATAAAACTGGAATAAGCAGAAAGAAAGCTTTCTGTATAACATTACAGCAATGAGTCTAAATAATCTAACTAACAATAACGTGAACTTTGAATAATAATGCGTAACAATTCAGAAAAACTGTTTTTTCCAGTCACACATACAAATAAATTTCAAACAAAAATTATAAGGCTCTTTTGTAAATAGTCTCTCCCGATCGGATGTTAGAACATTTCTTTTATTTCCCAAATTGTGAGCACCGTCTGGTGCACATTTTAAGTATCATTATAAATTCATAGTTAGCGATATGATTACCTGAGTGCTTTGTGGAAAAAAAATTGGGCATCAATCTGAAGTTCCTCACATACTCAAATACACCTGAATCAGAACATTACTACCTAGCGATTGTGATGTCTGTCGTTGTCTAATGTTTGACAATGAACTACGTATGTTCGATATTTTAACGGGGACTGGAATATAAGATTAGTTTCAAACTTAGTACGGAAATAGTTTTGTCGCCTTTGCAAGTCCTTGAAGGATCGCTAGTTACACATTACTAACAGCCGTTGCGTTTGTAACATATTCTGATGTACGAAGACATTATAATGTGCTAAAAGAAGCAAATCGTCAGTGAAACGTGCCATATTATATAGTTTCATTTATACTGTCAACCGCCAAAAATATATTCTTTTGTAATCAACCTAACTCACCGGATTATTCTACTCTACGAGCGGAAAATCCGCAACTATCCTATCGTTTTATAAATTGAAAACTGAAAACCTATTCACACCTTCCTACGGTGGTTGTAAAACGATAAACGGAGAGGAAAGAACTAATTCTTCCACCAGGAGATAGCACAAAGGTAGCAGGGACCTCACAAAGAGAAAAAAAAAACCTGTTAGCAAATGGCTTGAGAGATTACAGCATTTACGAACAGATGATCTTTAATCCCTGAAACAACGCGCGCGAGAATCGCCTCGCCCTTCTTTTTGTTTCCGAGGTCGCGGGAGACGAAATAAAGAAGCAGTTTCTCTCTGCTTGCTGCGCTCCGCGGAAGAATATTAATGGCGGAACGTGGGGGTGGGAATAAAAATTTCGCGGACCGGTGTGAGTGGAG
>NQII01004001.1:95479-183451 GCA_002778355.1 Clitarchus hookeri
GGAGGAGGGATAATAAACTCGGTGGGGAACCGCGCGAGCGCGCCCAGGTCGTAATTTGTCATGCAGATGATCTCTCGGCGCGCAGAGCCCGAGGAGTAGGTGGCGAATACCCCGCGACTCCAGTTCGCCCAGTCCTCCGGCGAGGAACTCTTCTGCGAGCAAGTTTACGATGTGGCAAAGGAGCGGGCGGGCCCGAGCCTGGCCCTGGGGCAGAGGCAGAGGCACGTGTAATCCAGGACGCGACGTTTCCAGGCCACGGCGTCGTGCGGCCATTCCGCCACGAAGGACGCTGTTTTACCCCGCCGTCTCGCTCTATCCTGTCCCGGAAAGGAATACGAGATTCCGAGTGCCCGCCGGAGAAGAGAAGGAATAACACTGTTATAGTGTGTTTGCTGTTTCTTCGCACTTTTCGAATGACACCTTAGAAAAATCGCGCTATGCATGACATGTTATTTTTTTCCCCTTAATACGTCATGTTCACAAGCGTTTTATTCTTGTGTCAGCATAAAAGTAACTTATTTTTGGTTAAATTGAACTTTTATTTATATTTTATCTGCAAATTATAAATATTTCGTTTATAATTAATATGGATAAAAACAGTGAGAAAATAGGTGTGTTGGAAATGCCTAGTAAGAAATAGTTCTTGTGCTGAAAATTATTATGATGAGCGCGCACGAATGCGGTGCGCTATCCTTTTGGTGTGATTTTCTAGACTTAGCTAAGCTTTGCTTGCATGATGCGGAGGAATATCCTGGAAGTAGAACTTAAGCAGGACTTCAGGAAAGTTTGAAGTAACCGTGAATAGACTGTGGTTACTGTTTCCATACGTGCGAACCACATCGCGACCGATGCTATATAGTATATACTATATCGCTCCCACAAGTGTTGAAACTTAAGAGCGATATATCACAAATATTGCTTACATTTAATCTAAAATTGCGTACTTAATAGCGTCGAAAATAGCATATATGACGCCACACTTATCGATAATTTCATTACCGGGAAGATTCGCACAATAAATGGAATAATACCGGATCTAATCACTCATACGATATTGCCAACATCTCGATATCACCATCTGCCAAATATTACTAGCCTACATAGCAAACATTGCGATATGCAATTGTTATAAATGTTCCTTCAATACATCAGGTGGATTACTTCTAAATTATCCATCACAGCCGACAAATCATCATATCGCACAGCTGATAGGATAAACACCGAAAGAATTTGTTGTCCCCAAGTTGCGAAAACTTGCTTGAATTTACTCGCATTATAGCATACTTTCCGAACGAAATAAAGGATTATGAGATCACTTCCCATCTCTGTGTGCGTTTATGTGTATGTGTGTTTTAGTGCGTGAGTGCGTGTGTGCGCGTGTCCCTGAAAACTTTTCGATGCGTTAACCGAATTTTACCAAATTCAGAACACATTAAGTACTTAGAAAGTACGTCTGGCATTTATAATTTTCGACCACTCTAGATGCCTACTTTCAAATGGTGGCCATTTTAATATTTTCGGTGATACGCTAAATCTCCGGAGCTAGTCAAGGGATTTAAAGCAAATGTTGCATGTTAAAAGTGAATCATGTAAGCATAGAATTTCAAAATGGATGTTGTTGGTCCGTCATTATGGAAAATAGCATCACATCAAAAAATTAACGTTTTACGTAATATCTCGAACACAACTCTGCCTATTTTCGCCTATTTTGGCACGTACGTAATACTATACACTGAGGCGACAAAAGTCATGGGATACCTCCTAATATCGTGTCCGACCTCCTTTTGCCTGGCGAAGTGCAGCAACTCGACATGGCATGAACTCAACAAGTCGTTGGAAGTCTCCGGCAGAAATATTGGGCCATGCTGCCTCTATAGACGTCCATAATTGTGAAAGTGTTGCCGGTGCAGGAGTTTGTGCAGGAACTGACTTCTCGATTATGTCCCATAAATGTTCGATAGGATTCATATCGGGCCANATAATTGTGAAAGTGTTGCCGGTGCAGGAGTTTGTGCAGGAACTGACTTCTCGATTATGTCCCATAAATGTTCGATGGGATTCATATCGGGCGATCTTGGTTGCCAAATCATTTGCTGGAATTGTCCAGAATGTTCTTCAAACCAATCGCGAACAGTTGTGGCCCGATGACATGATGCAATGTCATCCATAAAAATTCCATCGTTGTTTGGGTGCATGAAGTCCATGAATGGCTGCAAGTGGTCTCCAAGTAACTGAACATAACCCTTTCCAGTCAATGATCGGTTCAGTCGGAACAGAGGATCCAGTCCATTCCATGTAAAAACAACCCACACCATTATGGAGCCACCACCAGCTTGCACAGTTCCTTGTTGACAACTTGAGTCCATGGATTCGTGGGGTCTGCGCCACACTCAAACCCTACCATCAGCTCTTACCAACTGAAGTCGCGACTCATCTGACCAAGTCACGATTTTCCAGTCGTCTAGGGTCCAACCGATATGGTCACGAGCCCAGTAGAGGCGCTGCAGGCGATGTCGTGCTGTTAGTGAAGGCACTTGAGTCGGTCTACTGTTGGCATAGCCCAGTACAGCCAAAGTTCACCGCACTGTTCTACGGACACGTCCGTCGTACGTCCCACATTGATTCCTGCGGTTATTTCACGTAGTGTTGCTTGTCTGTTAACACTGACCATTCTGCGCACACGTCGTTGATCTCGGCCATTAAGTGCAGGCGGTCGGCCACTGCGTTGTCCATGGTGGGAGGTTATGCCTGAAATTAGGTATTCTTGGCACACTCTTGACACTGTGGATCTCGGAATGTCGAATTCCCTAACCATTTCCGAAATGGAATGTCGCATGCGTCTAGCTCCAACTACCATTCCACGTTCAAAGTCTGTTAATTCCCGTCGTGCGGCCATAATCACGTCAGAAACATTTTCACATGAATCATTTGACTACAAATTAAAGTCCAACCAATGCACCGCCCATTTATACATTTTGTACGCGATACTACTGTCATCTGTATATTTGCATATTGCTATCCCATTACTTTTGTCACATCTGTGTATAGGTGGCCATGTAAAAGCATGTATTTAAAACTGATTAGGCACTTATTTTTAAATAGGGCTATACAAATATTTTACATTTACTGTTTATATCTACGGTAAGTATATTATAGTTCTATATTATAGTTCAGTCAGTTTCGGCTAAATTTTTTTATGTTGAAAGTATTAATACAAGCGTCATATACGTCAACAAATAGCAACTTCTGGCCGCACTTTGAAAGGTAGCTTCACATAAGAAAACAAAATTCTTATCTCATTTCTCTGGAAAAAAACAAACATATTTATACCAGATTTGAGAAACAAGTAGCACTATGGTAGGCCATGTTTTAAGTGGGTAACATATTTATTTCCAAAGTCGTGGCCTTATAAACATTTTAACTTAGTATTATACTATATCTCCGAAACCACGAAACAATATTTAACTTAACTTGTTCGGTATCACTACACTTAAATCAATGAAGCAACTTAATTGTCTGCAAAATTTGAGTATCTTTGATCCCCATGTTATGATTTTATATTTTAGACTATTGAGTATTTAAGGTAATGCTTATACACATTGATTAAGGAAGAGTTATGTTTAACTAAACAGAAGTGTGAGAGTGAGAGAGAGTGTGTGAGAGAGTGTGTGTAAGTGTGAGAGTGAATGTCATTCGGCATCTTCATTTTATACATACAAATAGTTACGTAATAGTTATACGTAAACAACAAACAAGTTTCAGCAGAAGTTTAGTTTCTGTTTGAATACACTAATAAAGTTCAAAACAGATCTGCTTCCGAGAGTTTAAAGTGTAATTTAACATCAACAATAAGTTTATAAAGCCGTGCAGCCACGTATTTTTATATTTAGGTTGCCAAGAACATTTATGTTTAATTACTTATACAATTGTTTTTCTTTTTAACAAATTAATTATAAAAAATATAAAACTAAAAATAAAGTTGTGTCTCAATTTACATTAGTTTTCATTTACAGTGCACGNAAAAAAAAAAAAAAAAAAAAAAAAGCATCCGCTGCGTGGTAGGCTCGCAGAAAAGCTGCTATCAACGGAATACAACTCAAGCATGCCCCACAAGGCGAGCGGAAACATCTGGCTACTTCACAATTAAGTTTGACTCTTCTACAGAACGCCTAAAGGCCTCAGCTGGAAAGTAGGCCCATTCAGCACTCAAAAACAATATAAAACTATTCCCCGAATTCGTAATCTCACTTTCAAATGCACGCTGATAAAATTATGTAAAGTTAAATTAGTTTCCTCGAGTTAATGTTGCCTTCAAAGAAACTGGATCGCAAGTTAAAACACGTAATTATCTGCGACCGCCAACTGCGTGACCCTTTCCAAATTCATCACGAAAACTTCCTCATGCAAACTTTCGAGTAACGTAGCAGTCAGCCAAAATAATGCTATTTTCTTTTTCGAACAGATCGTTCTCTTCTTAATCTTATCTTAAAAAATTTTCCACAGCTGAGAATAATTAGTGCATCACAAACAAAACATTGCCAGAAATGGTATAAATGTCATCAACAAGGGGGAAAAATCCACGCAATTTATAGACGTTCGTGACAGGAGGTTTGACAAGTTTTAAAACGCAAAGTGAGCGGGTATGTGACTTGACAAAACGGATTAGATTACAACAAACTATTCCTACTATAACGAAATGTCTTAACGGAAGGTTTCTCACGACTGTGGAAAATAACCAATGAATATGGGAAAAATAATACAAAATGAAATGATGTGCCAAGGTTCTATTGTACACGGGGAAAATGCGCCATAGATGATGCAAACATGAAACTCAATATTTTGATTTTCCATGCCATTTCATAAATTCTGGGAATGGGTTAATGTAGTTAATATGACAACCCGAATAATATACTTATTTATAAGTAATTACAACACTGGTTCACTGAAAGACTAACAGCTTGACAGAACACAGTTTCAACACTTCCATGCTACGAACCTGTAATATTTTTGACTATAGTCTGTTCGCTGTGAGTAATTTTTAAATAATTCTTTGAGAAAAAACCACAGCCTTTTTGCTGCAAAAATGGTAATAGTACACACCGGCATAAAGTTTCCCAGTTAAGTTGGCAACTAATTAAGTAAAAATTGTTACAAGTCTTAACGTTGTGTGCCAAATCACAAATAAGTATACACAAACAAACTATTTTAAAGCGAATATTTTGGCAAAATATTATTTATAATAACTCGTAGCACGATAAAGAGGGGTTTCAAACCTCTTACAGTTCATAACATTGATTTTCACTAACATTTCTAGAATCCAAAAAATTGCATAGAAAAAATTTAAATGTATTACAAAATGTATTACAAAAGGTAAGAGTATTCAATGAATTGCTCATACAATTTAATGTTGATTAAAATGTGAAATTCTGCATTACCACTCGAATACAAACAGTGCAAATTATGAATACTAACTCGTTGACTAGAGTTTAGATAATGAGCAATTTGTAAACAGGAGGGCAGCCTAAAAAGCCCAGAAAAGCCTCTTTTAATAAAATATACGTATTGAAACCTTTAATCAAATTTACTTAAAAATGAAGGGTCCAATGACCCTCCAGAGCTCCGTCGATTTAAAGGCAAAAAACAAGCACATTTTAAATTAATTTTTTACCCCCAACGCGAGAGTCGCGAACGCACAGCATGTAGAAAAACCTTAAATGTACCTTGGGCTGCACACAAAATTAAACACTACACGTCAAAAAGACTGAAACACATAGTAAAGGTAGACTTACATTAATCGAAACTACAATTTAGGCCGGCAACCAAACCCAAAATTTAGAAAAGATTAAAACACTGCATGCGCAAATCAACACAAAACTACGCCACACAATTATTAAAACACTAAACAAACGCAGAGAAGAAAATGCTGCAACCACGACTCACCGTTTTAAATAGCTCCACAGTTCGGCCGCTCACACAATGGTAAAGGTAAGAATGCAGATCATAGCACACGTCCCGAGGACGGCCTAATTGACAATTAGGTAATATTGCAATTTGATGCAGTTCTAGCAGGCGTCGACTCGACGAAGTTTCACATAAAATAGGCGTAGACTAAGGGCAGCACAAGACAAGTAACGACTTATATTAACTTCCCTCATACTAAAAAAAATGATGACTTGCAAGGAGGGGTAATCAAGAGTGGCAAACGAGGGGAGGGAACAGGAGGGGAGACGAGCCGGCCAAGGAGAAGGCGACCTTGCAGAGGTGAAATTCAAAAGACGAACGACGCGGTGGCGCTAGCATCGCAGTTGTATTGCGAGTGTAATGTTTTAAATTAATGGCAAATCAAAATGGCGTTTTTCTGCTTTGTAGACATTGAAGTACGAATCGGCATATTCGTAACACATTTAGGTTCCTAATAATTTCACGTTTTCACTTTACTGGCGGAAGAATAAAGTCATGAGGGCCATTGAATTGTAAAGTTTACACATATTGGAAGGATACAAAATTGTAAGAAGAAAGTAGGGCTTTAAAGTGATCAAATAACCGTGAACCAGCTTAGTGTATCTAAACCATTAGCATGTGCAAACCGATATATTTTCAAGAAAACATGTCGTTTCTTAAAAACACAGGGCAACATATTTACGAGAATGACGTACAACACCCCAAGTGTGAAGAGTGCCGCATACCTGACGCTCTGAATGCGTTGCAGAGAGTTTGAATCACTCGTTTTCCTACGTGCGTCCATTTTGCTGGACTGCGAAAAGAACACACACTTCAGACGAGGGCTGGTGAGTGCTTTCAAGACGTCACGCGCATTAGAAACACTATTTCAGAGCCTTGCGCTTAGCGGCGATGGCGCACTTGATGCGCGTGGCAGTGTCGCCTTTATAGCTCCCGCGCGTCTCTGTCTTCATCGCCAGAGGAGGGGGGGAAGCTCCAGGCAGGCGGGGGCCTTAAATCTCTCGTGAAGTAGTGGCAGTTGATGTCTACTCCCACGTAAATCATTCAGACACCAGAACCCTGTATTGAAAGCAAGTTGTGTATCGCCGGCAGTGAAAACTTAATACTNAGGGGGGGAAGCTCCAGGCAGGCGGGGGCCTTAAATCTCTCGTGAAGTAGTGGCAGTTGATGTCTACCCCCACGTAAATCATTCAGACACCAGAACCCTGTATTGAAAGCAAGTTGTGTATCGCCGGCAGTGAAAACTTAATATTGCAAACCTATTTCCCGTTTGAAATTAAATTTGCTGTTCACGTAATAACACGTTTCATTGTGAGAAATATCCGCTGCACTCTTTCGTTCATACTTTCAGACATGAATTCCTTGAAGAACGGTCGACTAACTTTTTTTCGAACACTTCAAAATGCTGCTTAGTAATCAGTCGCTTGAAAATAAGTCATGATTGTGTCGCAAAGTGCAACGCAACATGAAACCGAAAAATCAAATTGTTTATATGACAAAAATTATTACCAGTGACAAATTTACCAGCGTTTCCACATCTTTGTTCTGTTACACTCTATCCACATTCTAAATGTTCCTTCTCACACACTTCTTCTAATATTTGTTAAAAATCTAGTGTAACTTTTTTTCTTCAGAGGACTCTACCGCACTTAGAAGTCGCTGTAGAAAATATGTCTGATATTATTTTTATCTTAAATTTTAGTGACGAATATACAACCTTCGTATGCTATGTTATTTAGTTTCTTCTGTGTATACGCATTTTATATTTTAATAATCTGAATTCTCATAGCACAATATCATTATCGAAATCACTTTATAATACTTTTCTTTTGTATTTGAAATATGTTCCACTGAAGTTTGTCAGAGTCTTGTAGTTAATAAGTTGTTATTATTTTTGTTGACCCTAATACAAAGTTGGACACANCTTCTCACACACTTCTTCTAATATTTGTTAAAAATCTAGTGTAACTTTTTTTCTTCAGAGGACTCTACCGCACTTAGAAGTCGCTGTAGAAAATATGTCTGATATTATTTTTATCTTAAATTTTAGTGACGAATATACAACCTTCGTATGCTATGTTATTTAGTTTCTTCTGTGTATACGCATTTTATATTTTAATAATCTGAATTCTCATAGCACAATCTCATTATCGAAATCACTTTATAATACTTTTCTTTTGTATTTGAAATATGTTCCACTGAAGTTTGTCAGAGTCTTGTAGTTAATAAGTTGTTATTATTTTTGTTGACCCTAATACAAAGTTGGACACAAAATTGCTTTAAAAGTGCCATGGTTATTGTCCCAGCATACAAATGTTTATCATTAACATTTGCCAAATCTGATTAAAGACTAGAATGTGAATTACTTGCATGATGACGAGGATTTGGTAAACAATTTGCTGTATCCGTGGTCCTTCGTTGTTCTAGATATATAATTCTGAGGAATATAAACAATAGTATACATCGCAAAATGATACTTTCATACATGAGTATATAAAACCAAACTTCTCAGGACAGCGGATTTAAATGCTTCGAAATATCCTAAACGTTTTTAATGTGCAGCACAAATTATTTAGAGTTCTCCAAAAAGAAAAAGCTTTATTTGATAAACGAGAAAACTAAATTTATGAAATGATAATTACGGTCATGGTTCATGTTTATTACTCGGGTGACAGACGGANGCTTTAAAAGTGCCATGGTTATTGTCCCAGCATACAAATGTTTATCATTAACATTTGCCAAATCTGATTAAAGACTAGAATGTGAATTACTTGCATGATGACGAGGATTTGGTAAACAATTTGCTGTATCCGTGGTCCTTCGTTGTTCTAGATATATAATTCTGAGGAATATAAACAATAGTATACATCGTAAAATGATACGTTCATATATATGAGTATATAAAACCAAACTTCTCAGGACAGCGGATTTAAATGCTTCGAAATATCCTAAACTTTTTTTATGTGCAGCACAAGTTATTTAGATTTCTCCAAAACGAAAAAACTTTATGTGATAAACGAGAAAACCAAATTTACGAAATGATAATTACGGTCATGGTTCATGTTTATTACTCGGGTGACCGACGGAAAAAAAAAATATTTTCCATAAATGAGAACAACAAAACTAATATAATCCACCCTTGTCATAGTTGCTGCTGAAGCAAACTCTGCATCATTTAAATAAGAAATTCAGTTTAGTACAAGCAGCGTGTTTCAATGAACACACTAAGTCTTGATAAAATATGTTACTGTATCTGTCTCCTAGTGAGAATCAGCAAAATTCATCGTCGACTGTGAACTAAACGTCATTCGATAATATATCCTATCTAAGACATGTAGTAAGCAAATGTTCTCAGATGAAATTAATTTCACACAATTATTTACTTCCCTCTGCTCCGCCATAAACTTCACGATACTAGTTTGCACCTGCTCAGTACGAAATTTACTTCATTGTAAGCACTTCTCTGGTTCCGAAGTTCAGTTTACTTTCTATAGTTTAATTTATCTTTTTGCTGTACAATCTTCAATATTTTCATTAATTGTCGATATACAGGACTTGTGGGTTTTGTTTCCTTAAATTTTGCTACCACCTGTTTTGATTCGCGTTTGAATAGTTTTAAGTAGTGTTGAAATAATTTGTGATCACTCTGGTGCCCTCGCACATCTTTCCTCTTCTAAGATACGCAAGGAAGGTCAGACTAAGCAGTTTGTTAAAATGTTCTATCACATCCCTCAGAAAATGGTGCAGATGCACCACGCCATGGCAAACACAACAGCTCAGGTGGTCTTTGTTCCTGCAGAATGGTTCCAAACGGCAAAGATTTATCTTTGGGAATGACTTTAAGGATTGATTGTACGGATAAATTTGTGTGTGATAAAAACTTTTCTTTCAGCAAGAAAAGACCCATACGTTTGGTTCTTCGTTAATTGTGCACTTTTGAATTCAATTTAAAACATCGANATTTAAATAAGAAATTCAGTTTAGTACAAGCAGCGTGTTTCAATGAACACACTAAGTCTTGATAAAATATGTTACTTTATCTGTTTCCTAGTGAAAATCAGTTAAATTCATCGTCGATTGTGAACTAAACGTCATTCGATAATATATCCTATCTAAGACATGTAGTGAGCAAATGTTGTCAGACGAAATTTATTTCACACAATTATTTACTTCCCTCTGCTCCGCCATAAACTTCCCGATACTAGTTTGCACCTGCTCAGTACGGAATTAAACTTCATTGGATGCACTTCTCTGGTTCCTAACTTTAATTTACTTTCTATAGTTTGATTTATCGTTTTGCTGTACAATCTTCAATATTTTCATTAGGTGTCGATATACAGGACTTGTGGGTTTTGTTTCCTTCAATTTTGCTACCACCTGTTTTGATTCGCGTTTGAATAGTTTTAAGTAGTGTTGAAATAATTTTTGAACACTCTGGTGCCCTCGCACATCTTTCCTCTTCTAAGATACGCAAGGAAGGTCAGACTAAGCAGTTTGTAAAAATGTTCTATCACATCCCTCAGAAAATGGTGCAGATGCACCACGCCATGGCAAACACAATAGCTCAGGTGGTCTTTGTTCCTGCAGAATGGTTCCAAACGGCAAAGATTTATCTTCGGGAATGACTTTAAAGATTGATTGTACGGATAAATTTGTGTGTGATAAAAACTTTTCTTTCAGCAAGAAAAGACCCATACGTTTGGTTCTTCGTTAATTGTGCACTTTTGAAATCAATTTAAAAAATCCATGCCCATAATTGCATTTATATTTGACATAAACACTGAATTAATAACTGATACAAATGCTGTTGGCAAATAAGGAAAAATAGGTCAATTATTTGAAGTCTCACTAAATGTTTATGTAATGTGTATTTCACTTCTATCAGTTTCTTTTAATTTTATATACACAAGAATAACAATAAACGTCAGAGTAAGATATTTACGTATTTAAGAATTTCGGGGGCTGCGATGGTGTAGTGTTCAGACTACTCACCTCCCACCAGGGTAAACTGAGTTCGATTCCTGGCGGGGTTTTATTCGGATTTTTGTGCCGGACGATGCCGATGGTCAGCGGATTTTCTAGCGAATTTCCCATTCGCCCCGCCCTTGCATTACGACGCCGCACCACATTGATGCTACTCGCCACCTGTGGGATACAGGGTTGTACGTAGGGAACGAGTTGCCTTTACCAGGCACAGACTATGGGTGCTTTGAAAGATGAGGGTAAACAATAATGTAGCCACTCGGTGTATCAATTTACTAGGTTATATTTGTCTCCANACACAAGAATAACAATAAACGTCAGAGTAAGATATTTACGTATTTAAGAATTTCGGGGGCTGCGATGGTGTAGTGTTCAGACTACTCACATCCCACCAGGGTAAACTGAGTTCGATTCCTGGCGGGGTTTTATTCGGATTTTTGTGCCGGACGATGCCGATGGTCAGCGGATTTTCTAGGGAATTTCCCATTCGCCCCGCCCTTGCATTACGACGCCGCACCACATTGATGCTACTCGCCACCTGTGGGATACAGGGTTGTACGTAGGGAACGATTTGCCTTTACCAGGCACAGACTATGGGTGCTTTGAAAGTTGAGGGTAAACAATAATGTAGCCACTCGGTGTATCAGTTTACTAGGTTATATTTGTCTCGAAAGAATACACATAGATACTTACTCCGAGACGGTACCCCACGAGTTGGGAGCCTTAAGGACAGCTTAAAGTACTCGNAAAGAATACACATAGATACTTACTCCGAGACGGTACCCCACGAGTTGGGAGCCTTAAGGACAGCTTAAAGTACTCGTGCTAACTGCTTCCGCCATCTTGGGGGAACGCTAGGCGTCGGGAAATGTCCCTTGAGCGACGATGCTGGTACTTAGCTGTTTTTGCAGTTCTGGTTGTTCCAGCAGTAGGTTGAGGTCTGGTAAGCTGGGCAGCCCTTCACAGGTCCTCGGCTTCGTCTCGTTGGCATGATGGATACAGTGGCCTCGATGACTGCTCTCCACGACTGACTATACCAGGTTCTCTTCTCTGCGACTTTCACGATACGACTCACTCTGGCGACCTGAAGATTCGATTCTTCTCTCAACATTGTGTCCCTCGTTGAGGCCAGCACTCGACTCCTGCTCTCGGCATCGCACGATTAACACACTTCGAATCCCAGTGTGGTGCTCCTGGAGAGCCCCCACCCAACCATCGCTGTCCAGCGCCGTCTACTTCCTCTCGGCATGGCACCCCTCGTTGAGGCCACCACTCGACCCCAGCTCTCGGTGTCGCACGACTAACACACTTCGAATCCCAGTGTGGTGCTCCTGGAGAGCACCCACCCGACTGTCGCCTACTGACGCAGCATTACAACTGGTTTACATCACTAACTCAAAGGGTCTGCTCCCCGGCCTCGACTGGCGGCTCTACACGACTCACTCGACTGACTCACTTCACGTCTCTGCATGGTGCAACTGTCTACCTCCACCTCGCGGCGAGGCCGCTGAACAAGTAACTTCTTCCTCTATGTGCCGGGACTCTTAACTCCCCCTCAGTGTCCTCCATGTGTCAACTCCGTCAGCGTTTTTCCATGGGTCTCCTCGGGAGGGGGAAGCCAATACATTACCTCGGCACGTGTCCATATTCTCACGTGTTTTGCTCGGTGATGGGGGGGGGGCGCAGCAACACTGCCAAACACTGTCAGCCCTTTTCTCCTGCGCATCTCATCTTCACTGAGGGTCGGTGATATTCTAGCCGCTGCCTGCCTTGGCATGTGTCTTAATTCCCTTGTGGTCGAATTGCTAGCTTACCTCGGCATTTCCTGGCCATGTGTTATCTGCCTGCTCTCCCCCCTCCCACAGAGCCATCCAGGCATCGCGGCATGTGCCCTGCGGCATGTATCTACTGGGGGGCCCTACACTGGTTTAAGATGGTGGGGGGTGACAGCGGCGCTTCTAAATACTAACAATATGCCGCACGCATCAACATCCACTTCGTTTCACCCTCGTCGGGGCTCTCAATGTGCCAATGTTATGAACCACTCAAACCTCTCATTTCTAGAAATGTCATGTGTCGCTAGATTGACTCATTCACTTGACAGGTACTTAAGTAACTTGGTTGACATATACACTGTTATATGTAATAAAAGTTTGCAATTTTCACTGAGAAATTCTTTGTAATTTTACAAGTGCTTGTAACAGTACAAAGATTTAACTTATAAAATTACTCGTTTGTAAAACTACAAGGCCCGTGTTTGTAATATACCTCAAGAAATGTTTGTAATATACTGACCCGTTTCCACGAGCTTCAGAAAAATGGCGGACACTCAACAACGTAAAACCGTATCTGTAGCTGTTTGCGCAAAAACTATGGCCGAAGTAAAGTGTACCTGCGTGCAAAAATAGAACTGAATAGCAAGTTTGAATAACGTAAAACACTTAAATCAACTCAAATAATCATAATGAAACGACATTTTCAATAAAATATGACTGTCATTTATTAATTGTTAATGTTTCTTAGCTACACAGAACTCTTAAATCGGCTCTCAATACCTCGCTATTATNGACTGTCATTTATTAATTGTTAATGTTTCTTAGCTACACAGAACTCTTAAATCGGCTCTCAATACCTCGCTATTAAGAGCGACCCAAATATCTTAACTCAACAACAGAAATCTTAAAATGAAATAAATGTGCCTATTATTTTAAACCAAATAACTTCATTAAAATTTTGTAGGTACTGGCAGCTATATTTACAGTAAGAATAAGGTTTAAGTCCTAAAGTCAAGTTGGTATTGCGGTTATGAGTGCCTGTTAATCATACAAGGGGTGTGTGGGTTCTAATCATCATTCTAGCAAAACATTTTTTTTTTCGTAAATTATAATTAGAAATATTTTTTTAAGATANGTGTGGGTTCTAATCATCATTCTAGCAAAACATTTTTTTTTTCGTAAATTATAATTAGAAATATTTTTTTAAGATATTCTCTGTTATTAATTTATCACACTTGTTTTCTAGAAAAAAAAATTATGTACGCTTTTCAATGATGTCAATTGTAATACAAGGCTATCATTTGTAATATTACAAATAAATGTTTTGCAGATTTTACAAGAAAACTATTTGTTGTTTTACGAAGGATTTTCTTGGCAACTGGGTTTCCAAGGATTTTTCTTGTAAAAGTACAAAAAGATTTTTAAGAGTGTAGTCACTTGACTGGTGAATGAGAAGTAGTTACCAGATCCTCGACAACGTTAATTTTAACGTGTTGCGGAAGGATACATCACTGAACAGAAAAAAGTAACGAAGTAATGTTTTCAAAATTATCCGGATAACGACATAACATATTATTAATTGCTCTACAGCAACATCCATTGTATAAGGTACATACATTATTTTGTGTACAAACTGTTTGTTCAAAAGCCCTGTAGCATGTTTCTTGTAATATCCTTTTAAAAAAGTGCTCTCCCCTGAAACACAAATAGTATTTGCGGAAAAAGTTATGCGCTATATTGTAAATATAAATATTATATATACATTATCTGGCGAAAATTCTGTGAGGGGAAGTTCTCTGACGGTTCTGCTATAAACACGGCCTCCAATCGTTCGTTCATACCTAGAATTTACTGGAAAAATTAATGCTGGTACTTTATTTCTTTGAGAGGAAAATGTCAAAAGCTGACTTCGAAATGTTAGCAATATCATCAAAGGTTTAATAAAAGAGCGAGTCAAATTAAGCTTGCATTCCGCAGTTGCGAGAAATATTACGGCACTTGGAGTTTATTTCGCAGATACTCTTACAGTTCAATTCATCGAACTTAGAAAAGAAATTCTATAAAACGACTGCGTTTAAAGGAACAGAACGCCTGTTAGTAGACAGAAATGGCCGGTTCTGCGCCACATGGCGCCTGGCAGGAAGAAGGGGGGTCGGTAGCGTCTCCCGCTTCAGCCGATGATGTCACCGCGGTCCGTCTCTATGCAAGGCTCTCATAGCTGATTGGCTATGCGAGGCTCTCAAAATGTCAACGTCTCTGATTGGCTACGCGAGGCTCACAATTTTTTCGAAAATATTTTTTTTTAAATTTCGTGTTTTTTTTTTTGTTTTTTTTATTTTTTAAAAATTAATTTTGATCTTCAACTGATTAGCTACGCGAGGCTTTCGAAACTAGCAAGTCAGTACAGATCATGTTAGCTGAAGGAAGTTAACAAATAGTCATTTTAGCCCTATGCGAACTTATAAGCNTAGCAAGTCAGTACAGATCATGTTAGCTGAAGGAAGTTAACAAATAGTCATTTTAGCCCTATGCGAACTTATAAGCATAGTTGGCCGTAATTCCCGAACAGTTTAAAATGTAGTAGTCAAATTCATAACATTGGCATCGGTGCCAACAAGGAAATTAACAAATAGGCACTTAAGCCCTATGCGAACTTATAAGCACACACCCTAACATAAAGCGTGATGCCATACATATCGTACACAAACACACACTTACCCAAACATATATGCACACAAACACGCACTTACCTAAACATATACGAGCACAAACGGCATTTACCAAACATATATGCGTGTGTGTGAGCATACATGTTTGGGTAAGTGTGTATGTGTATATGTATATGTTTGGGTAAGTGTGTGTGTATGCGTGTATATGTTTGGGTAAGTGCATGTGTGTGCGCACANTGTGTATGCGTGTATATGTTTGGGTAAGTGCATGTGTGTGCGCACATATGTTTGGGTAAGTGCATGTGTGTGCGCACATATGTTTGGGTAAGTGTGTGTGTTTGTGCGTATATGTATGGCATCACCCTTTAAGTTTAGGGTGCGTACTTATAAGTCCGCGTAGGGCTTAAGTGCCTATTTGTTAATTTCCTTGTTGGCACCGATGCCAATGTAATGAATTTGACTACTACATCTTAAACGGTTCGGGAATTACGGCCAGCTATGCTTATAAGTTCGCATAGGACTTAAATGACTATTCGTTAACATTCTTCAGCTAACATGACCTGTACTGACTTGCCAGTTTCGTGAGCCTCGCGTAGCTAATCAGTTAAAGATCAAAATTAAATTTAAAAAATAATTAAACTAAAAAATTAAAAAAATTAAAATTAAAAAATGTATATATTTTTGAAAAAATTATGAGAGCCTCGCGTAACCAATCAGAGACGAGGAGATTTGGAGAGCCTCGCGTAGCCAATCAGCTATGAGAGCCTTGTGTAGAGACGGACCGCGGTGACGTCGTCAGCTGAAGCGGGAGACGCTACCGGTTTTCCTCCCCCTGCCAGGCGCCAGGCGGCGGCGCAGAACCGGCCATTTCTGTCTACTCCTGTTGGCTGAGCGGTGTTGGATGAATGGAAATGTTAAGGAGCGGTGAAAAATATTGTTATATGGGTTTTGGAGTTAGATACCCGACTAAGCACCAGACACCATCGGAAGGCGATGTCGACATGATTGCTACTGATGATGATCTCAGGGTACGGCGGGCCGTTCGCCCGGACGCCGCAGTCCTTCGGTGAGATTGTTGGACCTCGGGCCAGGTACTTACGTATGATGTGCCGTGGGCCTAGGCTGACCCACGCGCCTTTAACTGTGAACATTTCCGAGTCGAGCATGCTGATTATTCAGTTAATTTACGTGAAATTAGGTAAAAGGGGATTGTCGGGGACCCAGACACCGAAAGGTCCGAAGGCACGAAGTCTGAAAACTCGCGTGTAATTACTCTTACACAAAACACTTTACATCAGTCTAGGTGNAAAGGTCCGAAGGCACGAAGTCTGAAAACTCGCGTGTAATTACTCTTACACAAAACACTTTACATCAGTCTAGGTGAAAACTTTACGAGCGCTCCGGCCTGCGGCCCCCTCCAGGTAGGCTCGACTACAAAGGGCACGTACGACCAACGCGGATTTACTTGCGAAACGTGTATTCCACCGGGCGATGCAAGTCCTGGGGGAGGAGGGGTGGCGACTCGGGTGAAAATAAAGCTTCCGAGAATTGCGTTACCATCGCGAACTACACGATCGGCGCAGAAGAGTCGGGTTCACCAGGAGCTCCCTCGCGACGCGTCCGACCCCTTGAGACTCTAGACGCGGCGACTGTATCTGGCGAGCCCGCGAGGCGCGAGCTATGGTGGCACGCGGCTCTCCCGGCACTACTTTCTGCCTGCTTAAAACTTGCAACAATTGAAACTAACATAAATCTTTGCGTGAAAATAAAACTAAATAAACACACGATATTCCACAGTACGTAACAAATACAAATTATACGTGGATGGCGTGAAATAAGGGTGAAACAACTTTAATGAAAAAACACGTAGAGTTGAAAATGAATACAATTAAACGCATTTAGGGGCGTCCTTAAACGTTCACACGCTTGGTGTGTTTCTTTACCTTTATATATATAATATATATATATATATATATAATTGTATTGCCTTACAATTTTCCTGCTCGAGGTCCGTCTCGAGTGACATAAAAAATTAATTTTTTTATGAGACTATCTTACAGAATGCTTGCCAAAGAGGCTATGTACTGGCTAATTTCATGCTTGTATTGGTACTTTTAGCATGGCACGTTAGGTCAAAATTTGTCAAACAGGATGGTTAACATTCCAAATTTATGTAAAATATTGAAATGGTCAACAAATTGAAAACAAGTCTTATCCATTTTAATTACATATTTTAAAATTACATACCGGTACCATAGTAATAGTTATATCTTATAATGTGGTATAAATAGGTACCATGGTTTCGTAGATATGGTATGGTAATAAAAAATGTTTGGTTACCACCATTTTGAAAATGTGTGTCTAACATGTTTAAAATACACCAATTTACAAGGCGTAGGGAGTATTTCTTTTCTGTCAAATTTGGTAGGAATTAGTTGATTGTTTCCCGATAAATCAGACAAAAGCTTTATTTTATTCACGTAGCGCTATCCTGCAAAATAGTGAACATAATAAACTGCGTGTTACCATATTTTATGCTTTTAGTTGATACTTTAATTGCACGAAGTTTGGTCGAAATTGGTCAAACGGTATGGTACGTACGCAAAATTAACCTAAAACATTTATATAGCCGATATTTTGAAAATAAGTGTATTAGCCATGTAAATAGTATATGGTAACATGGCATACTATACACTGAGAGAAAGGTTTATATAAGCCAACCAAATACTGGTTTGTATAGGGCCANATATGGTAACATGGCATACTATACACTGAGAGAAAGGTTTATATAAGCCAACCAAATACTGGTTTGTATAGGGCCGAAAGCCCCAACAACATATTTTGTTGAGCAAACGAAACTTGAAAAGCAACAAAATCAATTTCACTCATTTAACAAAATACGCGCTTGTATTAACAAAACATCTGTGTTGGGTGAAAAAAATAGACCGTCAAGAAAATATTTAGTTGAATGAACTGCTTATATTTGTTTGGCCACTCATTACATATCCTNATATGGTAACATGGCATACTATACACTGAGAGAAAGGTTTATATAAGCCAACCAAATACTGGTTTGTATAGGGCCAAAAGCCCCAACAACATATTTTGTTGAGCAAACGAAACTTGAAAAGCAACAAAATCAATTTCACTCATTTAACAATATACACGCTTGTATTAACAAAACATCTGTTGGGCGAAAAAAATAGACCGTCAAGAAAATATTTAGTTGAATGAACTGCTTATATTTGTTTGGCCACTCATTACATATCCTTCGTTCGAAAATACAAGTCGAGAGTTTGGTTGCATTTTTTGTGACAATTTGGATAGAAACTGTGATTACTAGTACATCTATTGATGCTTAATAATGGTATAAACACCTTAATAAAACACTTTCAACAGGAAACTAAACAGTAAAGCTGCAAAACTTGAAATATTTGTTTGTGCACGTTGTCCAGTATTAGAACTGTATGTATTTAAAGATATTTTCCAGATTCACAACTAGTTATTTTAGTTGAGGCTGCTACGGCGTAGTGTTCAGGCGCAGATGATCTAAGTTCTAATCTCCGGCAGACCACCACTTTTTTTTCTTTTAATTATCCGAAACTGTTATGTACGTAGAGCAAAACAAATTTTCAGTTTCATCAACCAAATCTATGTTTGGGGCAACCAAATAAGAACAGCAAAATATCAACAAAATATTCGATTGCCCCTATACAAACCATTAATTTAGTTGCGCCAAACCTAATAGTTTGGCTCAACAAACCCTTTTTATCGGTGTAGTATTAGTTACACGCGAAATTTCATGGGGATTTATTGAGTAGTTTCTGAGATATGATAATAAAAATAATAGTTTTCTACGCTAAGTCATCTGCACATTTTCATAATGGCGGTCAGTTAAATATTTAGGTCACCTTTACATTCCACTGTGTGTGTGTACATGTGTTCGTAAATGCATGTACCCATTATAAAAGTCATGTATATATTANTTAGTTGCGCCAAACCTAATAGTTTGGCTCAACAAACCCTTTTTATCGGTGTAGTATTAGTTACACGCGAAATTTGATGGGGATTTATTGAGTAGTTTCTGAGATATGATAATAAAAATAATAGTTTTCTACGCTAAGTCATCTGCACATTTTCATAATGGCGGTCAGTTAAATATTTAGGTAACCTTTACATTCCACTGTGTGTGTGTACATGTGTTCGTAAATGCATGTACCCATTATAAAAGTCATGTATATATTATTAATGGATATTCCACAAGCGCAAAGTTTTTAATCTTGAGAATTTCACACAAAAGAATATGCGATGCCAGCGAAAAGCATTTCATTCTGTAAACCCAAAATGCGAGTATTTTGATGAATCGATAGTTGTCCATTAACAATCGATTGTTAGTGACTTTCCTATTTAAGGGCATGTAGCTTCCGTTCTAGAAGTCATAACTAGGAAATTGCTACAGACGTTAAAATGGGGTGGTAGTAGACTAAGTCGGAGGTTTCGCGCATTGTAAAACGTTATTTAAAAATGGTTATGACGGTTTTCGACAGGACGGCAGAGTTTGCGAGTGAAGGATTCTATGTCTTCGACAATGTGAAAACAATTCTTATGTGCAAATACTGCAACGTTAGAATAGAGTGGCAAAGGAAAGACACGTGCACGAAACACATAAAAACAAAACGAGAAAGTGCGCACAAATTAAAATCATAAGTTATTAAAAACCAAATAATAAAGAGCGGATATTAGTAAAACAAGACAAATAAATGAATTATTTTAGGTTAAACAAGATAATCGCACAAATTCTCTGGAACGTGTGTCAACAACACAAGGAACGAAGGTTAGTAAACAAATGGCCGCGTTACTTTCACCTTGAGCGTGATCATGTGACTATGCAAGAAACGTTGAAATCTAAATACGTTAGCATCAAGTCATTAATAATTGGCATAATAAGATACAAGTCTTTTCGACATCCATTTGTAAACGATAAATTAATCTCTTTGTGCAGGCAACCTAACGGCATAACTGTATCCGCGTTCGCCGCTGTTTGTAATGTTATATGCATGTAGCTAACGGCTAGGGTGTTTTTTCAAAGGTTGATTTCCAAAAGTTTCTTCCAGTCGTGAACCGACTGTATGAAACTAATTAACGAGTTTTCGTAATTTGATACCTCATAATATAATTAATTAATAACGAGAGAGATAATGTTATTGGTCCGCAATTTAGGAAGAGAGCAAACACTACATGAGAAAATAAAACCTTTACGTCATTAGATGGGGGCTGCGGTGGCTGAGCGGTTAGCCTGCTCGCCTTCCACCAAGGCGAACCGGGTTCAATCTCGAGCAGGGTCACTCTCGGATTTTCGCATGTGGCGATCGTGCCGGTCGATGCCGCAAGTCGGCGGGTTTTCTCCGCGATCTCCTGTTTTCTCGCCCTTTCATTCCGGCACTGCTCCACACTCACCTCAATCGCCCTCGTCGGCTCCCATGACTTCGCTGTTGAGAGCCGCACAAATCTCTTCACTCACTCACTTCACTTTACATCATTATGAACCAGCATGTCTAAATCAGCAGAAAGGTCGTCTTGTCAGAACACTCTCTCTGGTGAACTGTTTTCGCGAAATACGTTCGTTAGGTTCAAAACAACTTAGGACCTGTGGCTGAACGATACGCGAGTGAAAAACGAATAGCGCTCGCTGCACTTTAAATGCGCAAATAGTCGTGTGCCAGGTGCGAGTCGCACAATAAGGCCATATCTGGGTTGCGTAGAGATATAAGGCGTATTTATCGTGGTGGTGGTAGGAAGTTGATATGATAGAAGGAAGTGGTGTGATATGATAAGTGCGCAGGAAGCCGATACGATAGTGGTAAACGGAAGTGGTCAGATATGATAATAATAAACGCGAAGATTATTCCTTACACGAGGTAGTAAGAACTCTTCCCTCCTATCCGAAGTGTGAGGAAGGGAGGGAGGAGAATATAATAGTTAGGTAAAGGATGAATAGTGTACAAGTAGTTCCAGGTATTTGGTTACACGTAGTCTATTCTCCTTTAGAAGGTTTTATTATGCTCCTCTCCTGAATGCATTATCCACTTGCTACGTCTTTCTGTACTAGGGCTGCTGTCACTAACAATGAAACGTTCAACGAACGTTGCAGCCCTAGCGAATGACGATGGCACGTTGATGTACTGCGCATCGCCAAGAGGCACTCTTGTAAGCGGCACTGTGACTGCGAAATGAACACAAGGCAGATAATACTGCAGTAAACGAGTTTGTCGAAACACGGCAAACTCCTACATTTACAAAAGCAATTGCAATAATCATACCGTCTACAGGAACTGTTCAAAGGCCCGACTATTGACTTCAAGACAGGCTTTGAGTGTTCCCTACCTGGCAGACCACTCGCCTTCTGTTTCGAACTTTCCACGCGGTTGTCTCGAAAACGGTTTAACCTGAGAGTGTTCCGAAAAGAACGACCTTTCCTGTTAATTTAGACGTGCTGATACTAAATTTGTCTTAAGAAATTTAGGACTCAGTATTTGAAAGTTGCATGCAATCTTAGGTTGGAAACTCCCATTTATTTAATGAAACATTAGAAAACAAGTGATCATTGCCGATCATGTATAATATTTATTTTACTGAATGGTGACAGATCTGGAGCATGGCAATCGTTCAGGCAGAGAGCAAAAGCAATTAAGTCACATAGTTTATTGTGTCGGTTTACTAAGATTGATGGCAACTAGGTGCATTACTGAACGGATGTTGGCAAAACATGACGTCACCGCCAGGATTTCTCAATGAAATGAACAAAATATCCGTGGTTTTTCTCTAGTGTTAAAAGTATTTGAGCTCAACAATAATGGAAAATTGATACAACTCTGTCCTAATAAATTGTTTACAGCTCAGTATTACAAAGGGCGGCAACACCCATTTACTTAATGAACGGGGATAATTTTACCAACGGCGATTTCAGACGGGTTAGATATCCATTACACAAATCACATGTCACTTATGTGTTACTTCATCGTAAATACTTTCTGATATTTTCATCTAAAATCATTTCAAAACTCGATTTTCGGGGGACCATAGCACCCTTAATTATCACTTAAGGGAAAAGTAGTACAGTACATTAACGGTAACTTCCAACATTTCTGAAGTTCTGCTTAAGTTCTACTTCCTGGATATTCCTCCGCCTCCTTGAAGACAAAGTTTATATAAGTCTAGAAAATTCCACCAGAGGGGCAACGGACCGCATTCGTGCGCACTCAGTGTAATAATATTTTGCATAAGAAATATTTCTTAATAGGCATTACCAACACGCCTATTATTCTCCTCGTTGTTATTCTCATTAATTGTAAATGAAATATTATAATTTATAAGTAAAAGTTAAATTTATCCAAAAAATAAGGCACTGTTATGTTAAAACAAGTATTAAACGCTTTTGACACGTGACATATTTAAGAAACAACCAAACATGTCGCACATCGGGTAATTTTTCAAAAAGTTTTTTTTCAAAAAGTGCGAAGACACAGAGAATAGATTATACATATGTTTTCGCAGAGTTTGCGGCGTTGCTCAAAAAGATCCTGTGTGTGTATACCGCAAGAATCGCTTAGAACTTGCACCACAAATATTTCTGAAGTGTAAGATGCTATTTATGTTCTTGTTTCGCAGAATTTAAGTTTATACAAGGGCCCATAATTGCAGCCCACACACAAAATTTAATACCTATAGGAATGTGCATTTCTTGAACAAGGTTAATTTTTTTTTCAAATGGTACAATGCATATTCCCATTAACAAAATAAAACTAGGAGAACTTAGAATGGCAATGGCATTTTTTTTGCACGATTCTAGTGCAAGTATTTTACGTGCTGTCGTGATATGACAATGTTTTGATACCCACAGTTGTCTGCTCCATTTAACTGTACCATGTATCAGCACACTCTTAAGAGATACTAAAGTGAATAAACTAATTATGTGAATGCTGAAGAAATAAGAGAAAAACTGTCCTTCGCAGGTTGTCTTCAAAATGAAGACCAGCAGCTACAGTACAGAGTGTCAGTCTGTCATGTAAAGATTGCTGCACATGTTGTAGCATTTCAGCAAGCATTTCAACTCAGGCAGCTGTAATACTTTGTTTCATATCTTCTAGTGTAGTCGGTACGTCCTTGTAGAGAGTGCCTTTTAGCGTTCCCCACAGAAAATTTTTTTTGAAGAAGTCAGGTGAACGGGCATGCCGTACAGGTCCCCTTCGTCCAATCCAAATAACATCTCTGGAAATTCGTATGTTAGGAGGTTGAACATACTTTTGGGAATCCAGTGTTACTGCTATTAAAAAAAGGGCCTACGAGATCATGGTTCACTATTCCACATCAAACATTTACACTCCATGGACGCTGACGTTCTACTTGACTAAGGTAATTGGGGATTGTTTACTGATCAATAGTGCATGTCTCTGAGGTTGACTTGGCCATTATTTGTAAATGCTCCTTCATCAGTACACAATAAACATGAACTATGTGGTGTATCATGTCTTAATAACCATGTGAAAATGTTAACATGATTCTCAAAATCTTTTTTCATGTATCTCTTGATGGTGGGAGACATGATAAGGATGGAACTTATGACGGTGCAGAATGCGTAGTTCACTTGCGTGACTCATGGCGATTGCACGGGAGCCAACATGCGGGTTTACAGCAACAGCAGCTAGGACATTAACTTCGCCCTCTTCCGGTCACTCGTTTGTTTCTATTACGTTTTCGAAAGGTTACACTTCCAGTTTCCCGTAATTGCTTTAAAGAGGTTCGCAAGTCTTTGTCGAGATGTTTGACGTCTATTGGGATAACGTTCAGTTGTACACATTACAGGAACAAACAGCATTGTTCCTACTTTCACCATATACCAAGTGCACGTGGGCTTTTCCAGAATTAGTAAATAACATCTTCCAGTAATTCGTACGTCTAGGTAGTATGAACTATCAAAAAATTTTGATAAGGAAGTCCCGATGCAATCAGTGTAAAGGGAACAGAATCTAAACACACATATGAACATCGTAGCCTGGTATAATCCATTCACGGTATCTTCGATACTTTTGAAAAGAACCTTTGAAAAATCACCCTAGGANGCACTAAAATTTTGCAAAAGCACCACTAACACTCTAATTTCCTCTAATTTAAATTGCTTAATGTGAATAAGCACTTTGCATTTTTACAAAAAATGCAACTTTGTTCAAGAAACACACATTCTAATACTTATTGAAATCTGAGTCTGGGCTGCACTTACGAATCCTAGTTTAAACTTCAATTCTGCAAAACCAGCACATCAATGGTACCTTTCATTTCCGAAATATTTGCGGTGCAATGTTCCAAATGACTCATTTTGTATGTACTTTACACAAATAAAGTGCATTCATACAACTAAATCCCGATTTATAGTGACTCCTAAAACATTCAATCTGCTCTCCTGAAAAACGTGAAAATCGCAACTTATCAGCTTATGTCGCAAACTCTATTTTATTATACTGTAAAAATGCTTGGAGCTGCGATGACAATCTGTAGCTTAAACACTGAAAATGTTTTTAAAACGTTTTCTTATCCTTAAGAGAGATCAACTAATTGATAGAAAATGACAGTTATAGTGAGAAATATACAAACGCAATAACGGAAACGTCTTTCTCCTTAAGAACTTTTTTTTTCCCCTCGTCTCGCAGCACCTGCCGACGACGTATTGCAGTGCCACCCTCGGCTCGCCCCGAGACGTGCTCGATACGTGACCCGTCGGTGGAGGGCCCCCGACGACTGGTCGGAAACGCTGTCAGACGCAGGCCCGCGCCGCTCGCGTATCGATTCTATTCCCTTCCGTTCCTCAGCTTCGTTCCAGGCCCTTTCACAGACGCCCGCCCTCGCAGGCCGAAGAAGGGGGGGAAAAAAAGTGGTTGTAAAGATGAGAGCGGAGGGGGGACTGATTTAGGCAGCGCACGAAATTCCCCGGAGGGGGCGCGGACCCCGTTACGCGAATACAAATAAAAATTCCTTTCCCCCATCATGCCTCCCGCAGGTTCGGCGGGCATGTCCCCCATAGCTATCACGAGGATGAAATTTTGTCTCCCCGCCTCGCCAAGCACGACAGTTTTTTTTTCAATCACGGGTTTGATGAGACATCCGCGCAGGAGCGTTTTGAGGGGGAGAGGGGGAGACCCCTAACTCGCAGCGCGAAACGTATTCTTCTGAAAATAATTTACCACGCAAAAAATAAGCTACAAATCTTTGGAATTCAGTCTCTCTTTGTTACCACCTGCCTCTATTTTCACGTTGTATTTCTTTTGAGGTAAAATGTCATTCACTGCAATTTTTTTTGTTGTCCCTGCAAATCAATTTTTTGATTAACATATGTCAGAATGATTTTATGGGGAAGTTAAATGTATACTGTAATTTTCCACAAATAATCCTGGTAATGATTATAAATCAATGTTATATGATAATTAAAAAATATCATCACCCGAAAAAAATTATTTTAGGAAACATTTATTATTACTGCGAAAGAATTGCTAATTTATTAAATTACAAAAATAATTCTTAAATGAGTAAGATTTTGCTCGTCCAGAAGAGCAACAATCTTCCTAAGACCTAACTCCCAAATACTATAACGAATAAATCGCAGAACATTAAAGAAGAAACTGATAATTCCTATGCTCAAGCAAATTTGTGCCAGTAAGGCTTCCAAGAAATCTAACTAAACATTGGTCAAAAAAATTGCATGTTTACGTATGTGTACGTATACACATACACATCTAATATATCTATTTTATAGACACTACACTAATATTGTATATCGCTTAAAACAACTTAATGTTACACGATAATAAACGTATGAATTTCCTTTTTTTTTTTTTTGTATAATATTGTTAAAACCAGTGAAATTTAAAGAAAATAATTTGTAGACATGTAACGTCCGTTTGCTGTGCTGCAATAAAAACGGTAAAAGTTTTATGCCGGAAAGTTGGAGCCCTGACCAGTACAGCTGGTACTTCGTCCACTCTTGATATCCCAGGACGTCTGGAAAAGAAATAATTAACACCGTAGGCCTTAATTCTTAAAGTAAAAAAAAATTTCATAAAAAAAATTTCTAACTTAACTTAATGCCTTCCATAAAACGTGTGTGTAGGCAACAAATCCGAATTATATTCGCTGATGACAGAAGCAAATTTAGACTACAGCCCTGCACGTCCTTACTCAGCAAATATATGTGAGGCTCTTCAGTTCTGGATCCAGGAATTCTTGTTGGGAGGGAGATGGCTTCTGCCCCTCCCCGCCACCTATTTCCACCGGGAGATCAAGACGTTATGCGGCAGGGGACCTACTTATTTTATATTTCTAATATAGAAAAAGTAAAGCCTTGTGGTAATTTTTAACGTGGTGAGTACTGATTAGGCATTGATTTTGCTCTAGGAGTTAACTTATTGAAACGCATGCACACATTTGGTGTTTCTGAAAACTATTCATTTAAATGCATATCAGAAAAGAATGAAGCACAGACACTCCTTTTGTACATTGCAAAATAACGAGTCGATGGCAACTTCATAATTCATTGAATTAGTTTCTTCACTCCCAGTCGAAAGTGTAGCTGATTTCGTCAGTCTTTCTTGAGTCATGAGATGGGACTAAGATAGTTTTAGGTTAATATCAATTTCTGTGTGTTTTATGCCTGCTAGGTCCCATCCACCACCTCTTAGACATGCCGCTTACGTCACGTGCGTCATTTTGTTACAACCCCCCCCCCCTTTATCGAACCTTTTTGAGATCCAGTTCTGCACATAAACTACCGCTAAAAATGTCAGCGGTAATAGAAAACTGCCTGAGGTAGTGCTAAGAGAAACTGAATGTACGTAGTGTATTGTGGTTCAAGAAGGATCAAGACGTGTGTAGATGTGTGGCTTAATTGCAAACAATAATTTCCGGGCAGTGGGGCACGCACTGCTTGCCTTGTACGGCACTGCAATTTATATTATGTCTGAAGCCCTAACGCGAATATCAATTGAGTTCAGAGATTTGGGCGGCTCTCAGCGAGGACTTGAGAGCCGAAATGCCAATATGAATTCATATATTTAAAAAAAACGTGATATTGGCGTATAATTGCAGTGCTATACAAGTAAAAAATTGTTAATAGCAGTAATCTGATATACTCATTGCAATGGATTCCAAACCAACGGATTAAATACACGAAGCTCAATTCATGAGTCTCGTCGATACACTGGACCGAACTACCATCCACAGAGGAAAGAGGGGTACACTTAACAATAGTGGACACCACTGTGTAAACCAAAGAACCACTAGAAAAAAGCGTAATCAACAGGCGGCATAGCAACAAATCTGCAGTTTATAGATTGGCTCCACCATCAAGCATTGATATTGTTTCCAGAGTTGCCCGGTAATAGTCCGAGAATGACGAGCAAAACATTGCCCGAACCTTGCACTTTGTCGTGAAAGCAAGCCACTTATTACAGTTGTTAATTGGATCACTCTGAATGATTTTAAAAGTGGTGCCCCTCAGTACTCCTCCTGGGGGGAAAGTACCCCCCTTAATTAGGGCATAAAATAAGGTTTTGACTAGGGATGCACCGATATATCGGTAGTCGATATATCGGCCTATTTTTAGGATATCGGTATATGCCTGTATCGGTCGCGTATTTGCCGATATTTTCATTTGTTACAAAAAATTTGATGTTTGGTATTTAGTATACTTACAAAACATACAAAGTGATAAAACAATTAACCAAAGCTTCAACATAATGACAAAAAACTTGCTTACTACATTATATGCACTCGTCACAAAGGGACCATTCGATTGATTTAATGCCACAAATCAATGTTTCCTTTTAAAAATGCAAGTTCTTCAAGGATATTTGGTTTAAGCCGGTTCCTTAATTGTGTAAGCACTTTGCCAGCGGTGCTGAATAATCTTTCGCTTTCAACACTGGATAGAGGGGGTGACAGGTATACTCTGGCAATGCTATAAATTATGGGAAAAGGTTCCTTGTTGTTGCGCCACAATTGAAAAACATGACAGGTATTATAAATTAAATGTTCGTCTAAATATTTGGTTATTTCACTACTTTTTCGTGCATATTATTATATAACTGACGCAAAAATATGTGTGTAAGTAGAAACACTTGACGCTCCCCGCGTCCATGCATTTTTGGCCGTCAGAACACACGCACTAGCGAAGCCTGCCGGCGGTCAACACCANAAAAAAAACGTGATATTGGCGTATAATTGCAGTGCTATACAAGTAAAAAATTGTTAATAGCAGTAATCTGATATACTCATTGCAATGGATTCCAAACCAACGGATTAAATACACGAAGCTCAATTCATGAGTCTCGTCGATACACTGGACCGAACTACCATCCACAGAGGAAAGAGGGGTACACTTAACAATAGTGGACACCACTGTGTAAACCAAAGAACCACTAGAAAAAAGCGTAATCAACAGGCGGCATAGCAACAAATCTGCAGTTTATAGATTGGCTCCACCATCAAGCATTGATATTGTTTCCAGAGTTGCCCGGTAATAGTCCGAGAATGACGAGCAAAACATTGCCCGAACCTTGCACTTTGTCGTGAAAGCAAGCCACTTATTACAGTTGTTAATTGGATCACTCTGAATGATTTTAAAAGTGGTGCCCCTCAGTACTCCTCCTGGGGGGAAAGTACCCCCCTTAATTAGGGCATAAAATAAGGTTTTGACTAGGGATGCACCGATATATCGGTAGTCGATATATCGGCCTATTTTTAGGATATCGGTATATGCCTGTATCGGCNGACTAGGGATGCACCGATATATCGGTAGTCGATATATCGGCCTATTTTTAGGATATCGGTATATGCCTGTATCGGCCGCGTATTTGCCGATATTTTCATTTTTTACAAAAAATTTGATGCTTGGTATTTAGTATACTTACAAAACATACAAAGTGATAAAACAATTAACCAAAGCTTCAACATAATGACAAAAAACTTGCTTACTACATTATATGCACTCGTCACAAAGGGACCACTNTGCTTACTACATTATATGCACTCGTCACAAAGGGACCATTCGATTGATTTAATGCCACAAATCAATGTTTCCTTTTAAAAATGCAAGTTCTTCAAGGATATTTGGTTTAAGCCGGTTCCTTAATTGTGTAAGCACTTTGCCAGCGGTGCTGAATAATCTTTCGCTCTCAACACTGGATAGAGGGGGTGACAGGTATACTCTGGCAATGCTATAAATTATGGGAAAAGGTTCCTTGTTGTTGCGCCACAATTGAAAAACATGACAGGTATTAGAAATTAAATGTTCGTCTAAATATTTGGTTATTTCACTACTTTTTCGTGCATATTATTATATAACTGACGCAAAAATGTGTGTGTAAGTAGAAACACTGTACATGGTTTAAATTTGAAAGTAAGGGTGGTAACAAATTTTTGCTACCTGAATTAAATTTTTTTTAAGAGCGTATGCTTAATGTATAACAAGGCGGCCATGCACTTATCAATGCATTGAACTTCTCTTTAACAAAAACCAACAGTTTGAGCTGTCAGAATAAAAATCGAAAGCATATTTCCTCTTAATGTTTTTAATTTTAATGGAGTTCTCATTTTAAATGGAGTTATCGGCCGATATATCGGCCGATATTATCAGCTTCCCTTGACCGACATATTGGATGGCCGGTATATCGGTGCATCCCTAGTTTTGACGTTTTTCTACGAAACTGTTGTCCGTGCGACATACCGTACCTTTGCAAAGCACTTCATGCAACAGCCACACGGGGCAGTTAACAAAAAAAAAGTATAATGTTGTTGGTCAATGACGCGTACAAAATAAATGGTTCAGTTTCATCCTATACGTCGTCTACTCGTCTTCTCCTGCAATTACACGTTCGGCTTCTCTGCCGTAGAACGAGATACCTTAGTAATCACAGCGAAATACTTTTCACGGTTAATTGAGCACTTATGAAATCAACATTTAAAAAACATCACTGTTCCTACCTGCATATATTTTAACGTGCATGATCATTGACATGAGCCCAGTACAGTTGGAAACGATTGAAGTAATTTAGTTACGTGTCTTAACATTGAAATATAATGTGTAATGTACAGGTTTGTGAATACCGAAACGATTTTTTTGTGCATATAAGTGAAAGAATTAGCATCATTGTCCAATATTTACTTTTTTAATAACTTCACAGTTTCACTTAACAAACGTATTGTTACGATTACAACACAAGAAGCGAGGCCGGGTAAGGCAGGAATGCGGCCAACTACTGTTATTAAAACAATGTTAACAAACAACGGGGACTGTAACGCAATGACTGAAAGTGCAGGAATCTGCGGAAGTACGTATAATAACTGGGCCTGGCTGACACAGTGGGCTTGCGATAATTTCGTCAACATCTAACGGCCGTAACCCCGCCCAGGCTGCAAGGAACAGCCAATAGGAGTCAAGGATATCGGAGAAGGTGGGCGTGAACGAGAAGTGTGGTGGACACGGCGGCTAAGGGCCGGGTTGTCAGTCGGCATCGGTCCTCCCTGAAAGGCGGTCTGCGAGCGGCGATTGGGGGTGAGTGTATTACGCTAGGGCGAAAGAGCGAGCCCGGAGCCCCTTATATCCTTGTCCTCCCATAACAGAATGTTCTTCACCCCTACCTCGATCCCTAACCCCACCAACCACACCACGCGGTAGTAGTTGTTGAATCAGTAAAGATCCTCCTGAGTTAATTAGTTTTGCTTAATTAGTTGTCCCCCGACTTCCCTTCGTGAACTGCATGAACTATACTCCCCTTAAGGATATACAACAGTATTAATAAAGTGTACAGGCCCACGGCAATGTCAATTATATGTGTGATGGAAGAATACACAATGTGCATACAAGTAGATCACAGCCAGGGTTTCCAAAAATGCTAATTTTACCGTGAACAGCCTATGGATAAGACACTGGCGTTAAAACCTACAATGAACCTCGACATTCATTTCTCCTGAAACTGCGGTAAAACAGCTGCTTTATCCCCGCAGTGAGAGCAAGCGAGCCCCTCGAAATAATTTACGTAAGAGATGGGTTTTTCCTCCGCGCACACACAAGAGCGGGCGGAGTTCTGTATTTGCACACGGAAAGGCAGCAACCTCGGACATCTTATCTGATTCGCCAACAAGTGGTTTTTAAGCAAATTCTCCTGCACCATATTAAAAAGGGAAACACGTATAAAAGTAGCAGTCTCCACTCGCACAAATTGCTCGCCCCTTGAGTAAACTATAACGTGTACAATAATTAACACGCCACATAAGCGTAAATGTCAACGCAAAAAAAAAAATATATTTTATCGGTATTGAAATTTCCCCATATTTTTTCTGACACACTGGGCACTATAAATGCGCCACTTCAACAGCGCGGTGTTTTAACCCACATTCACCGTGTCCACGATAGTGAACACGTTGCAATTGAATAATACTTATGACCGGTGCGGTACCAGTAAAGCATGAGCGTCCAGTCCAGTCCAGTCCAGTCCAGTCTTCCTTGTGGCTAGTGAGTGAAGAGATTTGATTTGGGCGGCTCTTAACAGCGAGGTCTTGAGAGCTGATGAGGGTGATTGAGGTGATTACGGAGCGGGGCCAGAATAGGGGGGATGGGAGAGCCCCGAGAAGACCCGCAGACCAACGGCATCGTCCGGAACGATTCCCACTTGCAAAAATCCTGTGACCCAGCCGGGGATCGAACCTCAGTTCGCCTTGATGGAGGCGAGCAAGCTAACCGCTCAGCTACCGTGGCCTCCCTTTGTGGCTTATCTAACTTGTGGAATTTTCTGCAACTATTTGAAATGAAGGGTTAATTAAAATGACAGTATCATCGAGCACGCAGCACGTTTTTCAGTGGTTGCAGGACAAATGTTGAGTATAAGTACACCGCATGCAAAAATAGTACGTGATTGCAACAGTCGAACATAGAAATTAATATGTGACAGAATGGGTTAATATGCGGTGAAAGGTCGCGTCAAATAATATTGTTACGCGTGGACTCCCGCACTGGACGCAGGAGCTGTGTTCCTTGGTTAAGCTCGGTTCCGGCGCTATAGAGGATGACCCACCTCGACCCCCTTCCTCGTAAGGTAGATTTTCTCACTGCTCCATCGCCCGGTGGCCAGGGAAATGATTGACAGCCGACGTGGCTGGCGTCACAAGTCCTCCCTCTTCCGAAGTAGTCAACGACTTGGGAGGACGAGCAAGAATTTGCTGGCAATCATGTTGAAGAAGGTTCTGGACTGTGGCCCGCGCAATTTACAAATACAGCCGCAGCCAGAGGACCTGCAGTATTAATGGTAGCCATCTGGCTGAAGTGTAGCATTCATGCGAAGTCTGGCGTAGTGAGGGATATCAGCGGAGAGGACGGACGACAGCGAAGGGTGTGATACAACGGCAGATGAGCTTGTGTGTGTTGTGAATGGACAAGAGGGCATGATACCTGACGAGTAGAGAGCTACTGTACATGAGAGGCACTCTGAGTACTCTACAACATTCAAGACTGGTGAAATGTGGGACTGTAGAAATGTGTGATACGGACATTACTGTAAATACTGCAACTGTCAAACATTGACACACAATTTGTAAAATAATTCAGAAAGTTTCTATACACTCTTTAATGGGACTGATTTTAGTTATTTGATTGCATTAATTTCTTTGGGGTTATGGAAGGGTGCATAAATATTAATTGTAAATAGCAAGTGAAAGCCATTTATTATAAGATGTTAAGACGAGAATTTTTCTGTGTGTTGTTTGAAAATAAATAAGGAAATTAATATCAACTGTCTTATTTAGTTAAGACCTCCATCCCTTAAGAAACCTGGCTAAGCCCACTGACTTTAAGAAATTGTAACAACATATTATTCCGTGGTTGCAGACGCGCTTTTCTTCAAATACCTCAACGAGATATATTTCAGGATGATCAAGGATTTCGATTTCTTCGCATTCAGCAGAGACAGCGATACAAAAATTGCAAGTACTTCCAAGCGAGTTACCCTGGTAGAAAAAAAAAACTGCTGTTTGCACTAAATATATAAATGTCAAATATGTGTACTCTCACAAGGACTGTGCATATATGACGTCCAATAAAACACAGAAATACAACAAATCTCAGTCGAATCTGAAGCAGAAGCTCATGCAAGTAACACAGCAATAAAAAGAAAATATTTATATTTTACGTCGTTCGGTCTAGTGCAGAAAAAGTAGGGCCTAAAGCCATAGAACGTCTTGATGGTGATGGGCTCGGAGTTAAGTTGATTATAGACTATGCGTTTATAAATTCTGAGTGATACTGAAGTTTAGGATAAACAAGGTATTTCAGAGTACGGATGTGAAATAGTCTCTTACTCTGCGAAATTCGGCCCCACGCACCAGAAAAATGGCGTCACTTACCAGAAAATTGTTGGAACACGATTCGCCAATCAGCGCCACGCCAACTACACTCGCCAACCGGCAGCCCAGCCAATAGGGAACCTATCGCAGCATGCAGCAGCCCATAAAACACGAGGGCAGTTTCTGGAGACTGGCGCAGCCAATCGGAGAATGGTTACGCCCACATCCAAAGAGCAGCCACGCCATTTCATCTCGGTATATTCGTCTACATTCTCTGTGCTTACACTATAAAACAGAAAAAGAAATCAAGATGGCTCCAGAGTGGTGAAACTAGCTAGAAATGTTGTGGTGTTAGCAATTTCTGAGATAGAGATAATTCTTTGGTTAATTTCTGGCTTTTTCCGACATTTCTTTAAATTTTCTATCTCAATCCGATCCAATACATATAATATTATAGATAATTTTAAGGGGAATCCAACGATACGTTGATCATTTAAATCGGATAAATAGTTTGCAAGAAATGAGGGTTTTACGTACACTGAAGATTGCCTACTGATTTCCATTGCAGCACCAGAATGCGAGTGGCTGCTTATGGTTTACTTTTTGGTGGGTGTTTTTCGCTGATTTAGTAGCGACGGCCAAGAAATTTCAGCTAGCTCAACCAAACCAAATTAATTTAAATTTATATTATTTAATGAGTTAGTATTGACGTCAAGCCACAATCGGTTTACTTAGGTTGATGAGAGCTCTATTATAGGTTAAAGGGTTGAAGAACTAGTTTTTTTTTAGGAATAAAATTGAAATACTTGTGACAACAGGTCTGCAAAATTATCTGTACTATTCGGAGAGAGAACATAGTTCGAACGCATGCGCACATATACCAGTATTGTTACTAAGACTACAATTTTTTTGAGAAATCCTGTACAACTATGTGAGTGAGTGGAAAGATTTGGGCGGCTCTGAACATCGTGGTCTCGAGAGCCGACGAGGGTGAAGCGAGGTGAAAATGGAGCAGCGCCGGAATGAAAGGGCGGGGGAAACGGAAGATCCCCGAGAAAACTCGCCGACCAGTGTATAACTACGGGCCAGTAATACACAACGAAGTGTGGGATTGTCCAATGACGTGCAAACATACCGGGAGAATTTTTTTTTTCCTGTGGAGACGGCAATGAACAAAGGGCACGGGCTGGAATGTGTATAAAGGATTATTAAGTCCCACTTACTATCAAATAATAACGCAGACTTTGGCGGAGCCTCTTATGTTTAATTAAACTACAGTTACATTTAATGTCTTACAAATGAACCACGGAATTTAATACATGAGCGGAAGGTTGAGATGGCAGAGGGTTGGAGCAAGCGGTCGATTACCGGATCTCTCTCTGGCGTGTTTCGTTAGGTTGACGTCCCGGTGGCAATAGACACAGCCCAGGATACTGCATTGCCCTGCATTAACGGCGCATCGAGCAATTCGTGCACATATTGTCGGCGGATGCCGGAGGGTATTACCGCAGTTACTGTCAACAAAAGCGGGCCAGGGTGTTGCAATTTGCAGTCTGTTAGCCCTGTCACACCTCTAACATGTGAAGGCGTCTCAGGCGGTGGACGATAAACTAAGACCTGCCCACGCATATGGACCCTGTTTAGTCGGACTGATTCACCAGCAGTTCAAAGTTTAATGAAGATTGTTCGCCGTTGAGTGAGCACTTCTGAAACCACTTCTTAGGATCTACTTCTTTTCCCAGTGTGTAACCTTCCACCATACTTAAAGCTGTCACTGTCATCAGCCCAATCACTTTATTCACAAGCCTCCATCAGGTGTAACCGTGAAATTGAAGACAGTAACGTAACGAGCAAAGTTATGCCAAGTTGAATTCATCTTGTTACAGATAGTACGTTAGGGGAGTGCTTATCACTGTACGGTATTGTAGTTTTGTCGCATCGGTTTGAATTGTGTTTAACTCGTGTGTGTACATTACTGTGTTACGTTTGTGAAATGCTTGTGTTAATTGTGTCCGGGCCCAAATAGCTTCCGTGTGCATGTAGCACCATCTTGCACTGAACCAAGTAACTAATCGCGCAAACCATCGCTCCTTCTCTTTTTAAGACAGTCAAACACGTTCCTCTCAAAGAAACATGCAAGAGTTATTAATGATTCCAATCACGCAGAATTAAGTTTACAAGCGAACTTTAATATCTAATTTGTAGAATCGAAAAACAAATTTGGTGCGAAAATGTTAAGAACTCATTGTGTATTTCCTACTAAATTATTTTTAAGCACATTTTTTCCTCAAGATTTAAATACGGTCATTTTCTTTGTCTCCACAGTGTGGCATAAATGATAATTGTTAAAATAATACATTTCTTGTCAACTAGACATATTTTAAAAAGTCACCTTCATGAAAGGAATGAAGGTAAATATCTAAGAAACCACGTGTCCCATGGCATCTACTGAGGAAGATGTATTCTTCCACCTTATGTAAAATTAACATCGTCATGGGTCAGATCACTTTATTCGTGGGTCGACCAACTGAAACAACGAAATTATTCGAGAAGTAAACATTTTTACAAAATTTGCTACAAGTCTTACTACACTAACGTGTGTTTTAAAAGCAGAAAGGGGAACAAATAATAACATTTCAGTATTCAGAAATGTTACGTCGTAGAACTACTTTTCCCTCGGGAATTGGCAACTTCACCGGGTGCACGTCAGCTGGCCCGTTAAAATGTGTGCAGTCAGGTGCAGTGATATTTTTTCAAGGGTTGATTTCAGACGTGTTTAATTAACCGTGAACAGACTCTAATATCTTTAATCCTTCTGTGATATTTGCCGATTGTGTGTGTCAATGATTTGATCTCCGAGTGACGTGATGTTATTTTCTTTCGCTGACATACTTTGGTTTCGCACGACGTCTGTAATTAGCAGGGCGGGGCGGTCAAGTCGGCGGCCCGCGGGCCAGCGCGCGCATGAAGAGCCCTCTCCCTGCAGATTGTGCGTGTCCCTGGGGAATTTGCGCGGCGACGCCCTCAGTGGGGTCGTTAATCCCGGATTGCCGCGGCCAGATGAAAGGACGTGCGGACAGGCAGCGGGGGAAAGGACCCCGTAAGCAACAAGGAATGGGCTTCGATTTTGTACAGGACCTGGCAGCTCGGTAGGGAAAACGAACCCGCCCCATTGAGCGACGGCACACTGGAGAGAGGGAAGGAAATCTCCTGTTGATTCTACGTGATATAGACTATTCGCGGTAAAGTGAGCACTTTTAGACGCCCTCTCATTTGGAATAATAGTCAATAGATATATCTTATTGTAGCCTCATGCAATAAATTTCGAGTCCGGCGAAATATATACACTGTGCTTATTACTTACAAGGCAATATTTATTTTAAAAAGTTGTGGAACGATAAAAAATGGCTGATGGGGAAAAGAGTAACTAAGGTGTCAAAAGCGCTCACATTACTGTGAACAACATATAACAGGAAAATTAAGGGCGCTGGCCACGAGAAATGTTGTCATATAAACTTTTATCACATACTGCTCATTATTTAGACATTATCAATAATTACACTTTCGTCGCCAAAAATAATAATATTTTGTGCTCAAAGGTTTTGCATAAATACATGTCTAAACCACAATTTTGGTGTTTTCTAAACGTACAAATAATGCAAACTAACCTACGTACAGAAATGAGATAATTCACACTGAAAGAAGACGCCAAGAAGTACTTCAAGACATGTTTAAAACTATACTAGGAAATGTTTTCACAGTTTCAAAAAATTAATAAAATAAGGATAATCAAACATTTTTATTTGTGGCTGCCCGCGAATTAAGCATGCCTTAAAATTATTTATAACGGGACCTTTCAGTTGCTCTTGTTGAGTTTTCTGCATCTAGTTTGGTTTATCTTAATTTTACATTACAAAAAACGATAAAATTTCGACTTTGGCATGTAGTTTTTGCAAAAATCATGCTATCTAAATAAATTTCACTGTGAGGAAAAATTATCCCCATATAATGCCTACAAGTTGAAGAGTATGTGGTGCAAATATGAAATGGCAAAATTGTTGGTGGCCAACACCCTTAAAAATAGAGTAGTGAAATAGCCACTTTTAATCGCGAACACTAGCCACACTCGTCAGCAAGATGGCGTCACCGGAAAGCAGCATGTAAGGACGCCACTCGCCTGTAAGCGCCTGCAGCTAGACCAGTAGAGTGAGTGAAGAGATGTGGGCGGCTCTTAACATCGAGGTTTTGAGAGCCGACGAGGGCGAAGCGAGGTGGGTACGTGGCAGCGCTGGAATGAAGAGGTGGAGGAAACGGGGAGATCCCCGAGAAAACCTGCCGACCAGCGGCATCGTCCTGCACGATACTCACATGCGAGAATCCGGGAGTGACCCGGCCGGGGATTGCACTCGGTTCGCCTTGGAGGGAGGCGAGCAGTCTAACCGCCCAGCCACCGTGGCCCCTAGACCAGTAGAGAATCTTCCTTGACGTGCGCCAGCCAATCAGATCCAAGGCAAATTCCAAGAACCAAGCGCCACTAATCAACGTCCGAGTTTGCTCGCATGAAAGGAACCGCTACACTTATTTCACTTCAACGGACCACAATTTCGCGGTTTTACGTTTTTTTTTTTTGCTTTAATCTTATTTATTGGTCTTATTGCTTTCTCTCAAAACAAAATAAACTAAATGGCAACTATCGTCACGTCGTAGTTAAACTTCCACTAAAAATTGCACACGCCCAATCCAAATAGCCCATGAAAACGGCCAGCTTGCCTTATGCGCAATAACACGGAGTTACGTAAGTTAATATTGTGATGAAACGCTATTTCACAGGAGCACCACTACGCAATTTCAACAGTGACCTGCAAGAGGTATTGTGAGTTCAAGATGTTTATTTATTTATTTGTTTGGCGATCAGTTTCAAATACGATTTTTTGATTTTGCGTTTTGCGGCGATAATTTATAAGGAGAAATTCCAAATGACGGTAAAAAATTTACCAATTTTTATTTTAATAAAGCCTATTCACGGTTTCTTCGGATGTTTTGACACAAACCTTTGAAAAATCACCCTAGGCGTAACATGTCAACATGTTTTTAAATAACCTTTATAAAACAAATTTATGACACTGTGATTAACTTAAAAGTATTATATTTTTGAATACACGAAACTTTAACTTACTATCTTCTATAACTTGTATTATTTATTTCGTATTCAATACGAATTAACAACAGTGAGAGCAGCGATGTGTTGGTAACGGCTAGTAAGAAATATTTCATAGTTAAAATATTGTTTCAATAAATTTTTTTGGTACGCTATTTGTAAGTTAAACGTTGCCTATTGAAATATTTAAACGTTAAGGAATCACTGATGGAAACATACTTCATTTCTACAGTTAATACTATCAGTGCAAATTACGGTGCGTAGGCCCTAGTGACACTGTGTATTTTTTTCCGTCTGAAGAAAAAACGTGTATAAGCGGAAAGGAGCATGTCGCTCTCTCTCTCTCTTTCTTTCTCTCTCTCTCTCTCTCTTTCTCTCTCTCTCTCTCTCTTTCTGTCTCTCTTTCTGTCTCTCTTTTTGTCTCTCGGGAAGTTTCGCACCGCTAGCAGTAGCAGGAAAATCATACACGTTTTAAATTTTAGCATATTTCATACTTATTACAGCAAAAATAATTACTTTTGAATTCGTAATGTACTACTGAAACGAGATTTTTATGTTTCAATACTTATAATATATTTAGATGTGATGGGGAGACGGTTACAAATCCGAAGTTGGTAGAGGTGCCGTGACGGCAACATGACGATGACAGGGCGTGTTGCTTATAGCTAACGAAGCGTTAATTTTGCTTCCTGCGAAATACTCTTAAAATTATCACACCAAGTTTGTGCACGTCGTGTTTTTTAAACCTCCCTGGGCAAGTTACGATGTTATGATAAATCTGTTTGTCCACGGCAGGAATACATATACTGTAACGTGTGTCGTGGCCGCTGCGTGTGTGAAAGAGTATTGTAGCCATTGCGTTACGCTGGACCAGTGTGTGTGTAATTGCAAATATATGACGTGTGAAATTTATACGTTTTAACTGTGAACTGTTTTTAAGACGAAATTAATTGTTTGAAAGTCACGTTTGTTTATCACAACGTCGTAACCTCGCCCTAGGTGATTGAAATACAATTGTGTAACATGTTTACGTTTCTGTGATTTGAATGTTTGCCACAATCCCAACAAAATACTAAGCCCAGCCAGATAAATTAAAATAAGTAATGAAATAAACCTAGAAAACAGTAAGTACCAATGCATATAAATATGAGTGGAATAAATATTACGGTAGGCCTATGTGTGTGCATGTTTATCACCATTTTCTAAGGTTGTCAATGCTACGTACAAAAAATAAGCGACACGAGTTGCGTGCTTGAATGAACTGTCTATTTTGTTGGGCTGGTTACTCCTTCGTTTTAATATTTATTCCAAGTGAGGCCTTCCTTTTAACGAAATAACCCAAATATATCAATGTAAAATACCACAGTTATTTCCCCCACAGTTGTAACTGGGTTAAACACTGTCGCGGCGTAATATTAACGTGTATTATGTCTGTACTGAAATAACTGAGAACGAGGTCTATAAACAGACCCTCATATAAACGATTGGGTGAATAACTAGTAAATCCAAACTAATATGATAAATGCGAAAGTGTGTTTGTTTGTTTGTTTGTTTGTCCTTCTTTCACGTCGCAACGGAGCAACGGATCTATATGATTTTTGTACGGAGATAGTTTTAGTGCTGAAAGGTGATATTGGCTACTTTTTATAGCAAGAAAATATCTCAAAAAATTTACAAACGATAACAGTGGATCAAGTCAGAAAAAAAGTTTGCCGTCAGCGCGATTTCTTGCAATACGCTGTATAAACCGTTAAAGATGGAACGATAGCATGCAGTAAAGAATTGTGTAGAATAAAAAGACCTAAGAAACTCTGCGGTAGCATATATCTATTTATAACAGAGAATTACTAATAAGTGTTTTTACCATTTAATTCACCGAGAGTTTTATAATATGTATAAAGTAGAGAATATTAATACCAAGTAAAATTCAACTTTATTTTTAAAAAAAACCTAAACAATAATTATGTAGTTCACGCGAGCGGAGCCGCGGAAACAGCTAGTTATGACTAAATCGACTTCTCCTGATACAAACAAAAGAACACTGAACAAAGTCTTCTGCCCAACAGTGAATTGTTAGATCTGTNTAAACGATTGGGTGAATAACTAGTAAATCCAAACTAATATGATAAATGCGAAAGTGTGTTTGTTTGTTTGTTTGTCCTTCTTTCACGTCGCAACGGAGCAACGGATCTATATGATTTTTGTACGGAGATAGTTTTAGTGCTGAAAGGTGATATTGGCTACTTTTTATAGCAAGAAAATATCTCAAAAAATTTACAAACGATAACAGTGGATCAAGTCAGAAAAAAAGTTTGCCGTCAGCGCGATTTCTTGCAATACGCTGTATAAACCGTTAAAGATGGAACAATAGCATGCAGTAAAGAATTGTGTAGAATAAAAAGACCTAAGAAACTCTGCGGTAGCATATATCTATCTATAACAGAGAATTACTAATAAGTGTTTTTACCATTTAATTCACCGAGAGTTTTATAATATGTATAAAGTAGAGAATATTAATACCAAGTAAAATTCAACTTTATTTTTAAAAAAAACCTAAACAATAATTATGTAGTTTACGCGAGCGGAGCCGCGGAAACAGCTAGTTATGACTAAATCGACTTCTCCTGATACAAACAAAAGAACACTGAACAAAGTCTTCTGCCCAACAGTGAATTGTTAGATCTGTAAAATAAGTAGGACGAGGCACAACAATTAACTATAGGCTGTTCACGGTAACATGAGCACTTTTGGAATACATGCCTAATATTTACTTGTATGCACATTATGTATTCTTCCACCATATGTAGAACTAGCGTTACCACGGTCCTCGTCACTTTATTCGTGCGTCGGTCAAGGGCAGCTGTAATTTTTGTTTTAGGAAATTAAATATTTTACAAATGGTTTTATTCTTACACGTGTGCGTTAAAAAAGATAAAATAAAATATTTCAGTATTCACAAATATTTACTTAACACGTCGAACTACATTCCCTTCGTTGTTACCGACTTTATTGGGCGTGTGACAGTAAGTTTACCCGTTAAAATGTACGCAGATAGGGGCAGTGACATTTGCTAAAGGTTGAATTTAACTACAAAGTTCTAAGCAATTTGAAATAGCTGATACACGTAAAACAATTACANATTGGGCGTGTGACAGTAAGTTTACCCGTTAAAATGTACGCAGATAGGGGCAGTGACATTTGCTAAAGGTTGAATTCAACTACAAAGTTCTAAGCAATTTGAAATAGCTGATACACGTAAAACAATTACAAAAAAAAAATAATATCCAATCTTCATAAAGTTCTAACTAAATTCACCATGACGGTTAAAAACTGTATCCTACTAATTTAACAAAATAATGAGTGAACACGGAATACGTAAGCCAACGATATGGTATTACACTACCAGCAAGTAAAGCGTATATATAACCTGAGTAAAACTGTAACACAACTGAAAAGATAATCTCGTAAGTGCCTATATTTGCTAAGGAAAAAATAAATTCAACTCCCAACGCGGTAGAAGAATGTCTTGCAGAAATGCTGGACGGAGTTGATCATCCACAATATTTTCAATAACACAACCTGTTTTAATTTTGAATAGCTTCAGCATTTTGTAGCGTACCCCTATGCTTTCGAGCAGTTACCATCGTAAACGCATTTTTCTCGTTTCTACGTGAAAACTTTTAAATCTGGTTCGCGGTTAATCATGCATGTTTGAAATCAACCTTTGAAAACAAACGCTCTCTGCTGCTAAACAGCGTAAACGTTAACGACCACGTCAATATACGACTACGTGTTCCTAAAAGTTGGCAGCAGTAAAATAAAACTTAGTTCCTTGTCTTGACGCAGTGCTAAAATATTTGTAATAAAATTTGTAGACACGGAACTTATTTAATTTCGAGTTTTTATTTATTTATTTCCACATTAAATATAAACTGGCTTTGCAGTAACGTTTATACGTCGATATCCATTGCACAACTATACAACTGGTCGACTCACGAATACAGTTAACGGGCCCATGACAACTTTTAATTTTACCTGCTATGAAAAGTTACACGATGGGCAGGACAAGTATATCCTAAGCCGAGCTTTCGAAATACCTCAGTTAGTCACTAACAGCCTATAGCGATACAGTTGAAGCGTGACCGTCTGTTAACCAAAGTGTTCCATGATTAAAATTCCACCGTAGACGAAATAGTTTAGTTCGGGGTTAAGTACAGGATTACAGATTACGTGGTCAAGGCACAACAGACACGGTTCCCTCTTTCTGAATCCGGCCGTGGGTGGAAGGTATTCCACGCCACATCACAAGTCTACTGCAGAGTGAAACGGCGCCTCGAGCCTTGCCCCCCTCCCCCCTCTGCAAGTACTGAGGAGAAAGGGAAGGTTGGCAACAAGGTGGCACTGTAATTTCGGCCTTCAATTTCCACCCTCGCTTCGAGCCTAAATCCCGGGGCTGTCAAAAGACACCACCAACCCTCCCGCCATCACCCTGGTCGTAGGATTACCATCAGTCGTACACCTGCCGGTGTGGCGAGGGGCGAATAAACTAACCGCACAGCCGCTGACGAGAGCGAAATAAGACGTTCCCTTCGGCGCTTTCGACAAGGGCTTGACGTCCCCTATAAACGAAATAGGCCTGTACTGCCCATAGAGACGGGTTGTCCTACTTGGTGAGTGTGTTGTACTGCCCTACGCAAATACCGCTGTCGTTTCTATAAATCTAAGCATTTAACCAAATTCTGTGAGTTTCTATACTTCCATTTACCAACGTCATATTGTCCGCAAACACAGAAAAACGTCCAATGTTTTTGCAACAAAAATTACTATTAAGGAATTTCTTTAAACGTTTGTGTTGTAATAAAATTAATTAAGTTGTTACAGTTTAAAAAGGCTTATATTACTATAATGGAAATATAATGTTGAAGTATTAATGTTAATAAAGCCTCTACGTAATGTTCCGCAACCAAATGTTGTGTTACACTGAAAAATAACACGAAGAACAAAATATTTTGTGTTACTGAGGCAAGAAATAAATGTTCAACCAACCAAAGTCCACTCTGACTTGGCGTTGTAAAATGGTGAATAGTAGTGAACAGCGATAACCTCGTTAAATTAAACCACTGTATTTAAAATTTAAAGCATAGCGTGAGAACTAAATGCAGCATACACCTGTTCTCAAACCATGCAAAGCAGTTTACGTATTCTAAATATGCATGTATTTCTAGAGAATAAAGTATTTCCTCATAACGAAAGAGAACTTCAGTTTGCAGTTATATTGTACTGAATACCCGCGTATGAAACAAAGTCAGCCATGTTAAGATAGAGCAGTTTGTAGGAAGTCACGCTCTCAAGGCGCGAGTTCGATTCCCCTCACGGTCGTAATGTTTTTTTTAGTTGGTAATACTTCTTTTTGTGACAAAATAATTGTATTTAATTTATTTTACATCGGAAAGTTTTTTTAAAGAACAGAAAATGCAAGACAATTTGTAACACACATGTTAATATCAATTCAACACAATACATGTTTTGCCGCAACATAAACACCTCCTTAATATTGACAATACAATAAGAGGTAACGTTGTTACACAAGTACTTAATGTTACATTAACATTAATAACATGCAGCATCGCAGGGGTTGGTGCAAGGCCCACCGATCAGTCCTCGCGACGTCTGCGACCGTGGAAGACGACGTCCTCGTAGAAGAAGACGTCCTCGTAGAAGAATACGTCCTCGTGAAAGCTATCTAATCGCAAGCTCTACCCGTGGAAGATGCTCCCCTTCAAGAAATTTACTGGCGAGCAATACCCGGAGAGGAAACCAACCCAGAACACAGGTGGCCGATGTGTATGAACCTCGATGAAGTTTTAAATTACTTTGTAAAAAAATTTGTGAAACTCGGTGTGTACATGGGCACTTAAAATGTTTTGTATAACCAAAATAGTATGAAATGTTTTGCAACATCCAAGTTTTTCACTCGTTCGACTCTAACACCATCAAGTATATTGCCATCTCGTACAGTGACGAAGATGAGAAAACCAAAGCTTTCACTTTTTTACTGCAGTGTACATAGAAGCACCTCGACCACACCACGCAAAAGCCGTATCGACAACATACGTACGAAACGCACAGACTAAGGTGGGACGAGGGAAATATTGCATACGAGGAAATCCCGGCAATGCTGGACTCTGCCATAATTCCCTATTACCCTGTGTATTTATTTGGAAGAAGCCAAGAGTAGGCGATTCGCAATGCGTGTCCCATCGGAACGAACTTTGTAGATATTCACAAGCATTGCCGCTGCCCGCCGTTTTGACAGCTCGTCGAGACGTAAGCCGCAAGACTTCACGAGTGCAAAAATCAAAGATGTTTCTGTACTCCACGCAACTCCGAAATCCTAAGACTGTGAAGTTATGATAACCTGAGATACATAAAAAAAACTGTGTGGAACCCATGTTACATTTTTAAAAACATTTCCGTGTTTAATGACCTCCAAGACTCTGAGAATAAATACGTGTGAAAAAATATTACTTGTATTATGCAGAAGAATAATAACTTTGTGATGTGCGTGCATAAATAAATGTGTTTAAAGTTTTTTTTTTCTCGAGTTATTTCCTGCTCACGTCAGTTAAAAAACACTGTTGGCAAAGCAAAAAAATTTAGTATATCAGTTTTGTTATAATTTAAAGAAAATAAATAAATATTCAATGAGACTCCAGTCGTCACTTAAACAACGTATGATATATTTTACGTGTATGAACACAATTATTAAAAATAATAAATTAAGGATAAGGGGTCAAACATTTAGCAAATGAAGGCGGCCTCAAAAATTATCTTTAGACGTGCTGTGTAGCAGCAGCAGAGAGAGCCGGAGTTAAGGTTGGCACTACATGCCGCCGTATTCACCACTTGGCAGCCGTGCATAGTAAGTACTTTGCTCTTCCTGCTGAACACACAGCAGGTGGGCGCGCCGGCTGCCTGGAGCCTGAGAAAGGAGGCGAGCAGCTCACCTACAGAGGTGGCTTCATGCTAGCTACATTCAATTTATTATTCCAAAAGAGATCGATTTCTTATTCATTTATCATATAAAACATTAATACGTTGCAAAATTAATTCACGAATGCGTATTAATTTTACTATACAATCTTTAATACGCCAGAAAAAAAAAGAAACATACTTTTGTCTTTAGCCTATTCGAGAATACACACAAGGGCACACTGACAGGAGGGTCCAGGTTCGATACTTTAGAAAAATATACACGTTACCATACTGATTCGTGAAAAAAAAGACAGAACATACTGTTGGATGAAAAATAAAACACTTGTCACACACATTCCTAACACATTTATTTCTTATAAACAGTAATTTATTTAAAACAAAATTAAAGCCAGCGCAAACGGAAAATATGATGTATAGCCGTCTCTGAACCTCCCATTAACAATCAGCTTAACGTTAATCTCGCACCCATGCGTGCATACATAACAGCCCGCAGGCGTTGGGGGGACAGCAGGGGGAGAAATGAAAGAACTAGCTTCTCAGCACACATGTGACGAATTATTATATTAAAAATTATATGTTTACATTAAATGAAACTTTTAGCAGGTTTTTTATGCCAAAATGTCTTTCTCGGCGATCCGGGAGTCATGTTTGGAGTGTGCCAGCCACTGCACGTACACGCTACCATTACATCGTGTCAGCACCTTCTCCACCAAATACACTTCTGGAAACTGCATAGGCCAGATCTCTTCGGTGTAAAATCCGCCAATGATGTGTTCGCCGCGTAGGTCCTCAAGGTAATACATGCATGGGTATGAGTATCGTATACCACCACAGTGTACAACTCTACAGTTCACTTCTGAAAGAAGTTTTTGTGGAAAACTACCCGTTTTTTTTTTAATCCGCACCAAGTCACCAATCTTAGCTTTAGGATTCCATGGGTCCTTCCTCTTCGGAATAGCATACACGGTCCGAACCAGGGAGTCGTTTTTCACGTCTTCGGGCTTCGTGCGATTGGTAGAATGAACGGTATAATTGCACTCGCAAACGAGTTTTTGGAGTATATCCAAACACTTGTAGTTTCCATTCGCCGTGAAATTTATCCACAGTTTAGCTTTAAGCGTCCTGTGAAAACGCTCGAAGATGCTGGCCTTGAGCCCAGAGTATGCAGAATAATGATTTATGCCATATTTTTTCAATAGTGCACGAAATGTTGCATTAAAATATTCTATACTATCGTCGGTGTGGAGATTTTTCGTTATGCGTCCTTCGCGCAACACGTCCGCCACACGGCTTTCGTGACGTCACGCGCATTCTTCGACTTGAGTGGCCTGGGCCATGCATACTTGGAAAAAGTATCGATTATGGTCCAAATGTAGCAGTGAACTTTATTCACAAGAGCAAAGTCTTGCATTTCGATCAGGTCAGATTGGAAAGTATCGTCCAGCACTTTCCCGGCGTATTTTATGCGTGGGTAATTTATACAAGCGTATTTGTGCAGCTCGTCAGCAACTGCATGCTTGCTCATTTCGAAATGTAGCCCGCCTCCACGAGTTCTTCCGATGATGGAAATTATTTTGTTCGTGTGCGAGCGGTTTCCTACTGCCTGCGAAGCAATCAGAAGTATCAGCCTATCTGCTAACTCATTCGGATCATCCCAATACCAGCAGTCGATTTTTTTCTCTTCTCTCAAATTTCTGAGACAAACCCGAACCAATAATTTCGCGTACCCTAGAAAACAGTCCGACTATAATGGAATCTTTCATGCGCCGTGTCTTTAAATCGATATGATGCAGGGTTATTCTCGGTGTAATAAGCGCGACTGTGCTTTAACAAAAGGCAATACTTGCGAAAATCCGATTCTGTGTAGTGTCCAGGGCGCCTACGAAACAAAAGTTCGCTCAATCCCTGCGTCATTTTCACCTTGCGCTTTATGATCTGCAGTACATCCCTGCGAAAAAATTTAACCTCCTTATTTCCTAGGTACCATTTTCCACCACTTTTCTGCAAACCATAAGTCTTGTCGGCAGTACGGTCAGAGTAGGAAGCGATGTAATGAGATAGGAGAGTGCCCACATCGGGACCATGCTCTCGTGTTCGTTTCCGTTCTCGAGCACGCAGCAAATCGATCAGGGGAAAATCGTCTTCGTCGCTAGTGATGCCACCTTCTGATTCGGGCAATTCCGGGCTTCTTTTCCGTTTCCGCGTCAGGGTTGGTTCTTCCACCTTGATTTCACGTTTGATTTCAACGGGGGAATAGTCCCTGTCACTCAATTTTTTTCTAATTTCGTCTAGCCAGAGGGTAATAGGTTTGAGAACCTCATACCTTCGATTCTCGACTGCCATTCTGTTATTTTTCGCGAGGAAGTATTTGATCTATACCGCCTAGATCGCTCGTTGATGCTCGCTCTCCAATTCGGTTTGGTTATCCGTCGTTCACTGAGTGGAAAACTCATTTCGTACATGTATATGTCGCAGGGACATGATAAAATCGGAAATTTGATCAAATCCCTATGGTAGATGATCAATTCACGGAAGATGTTAAAATGACAACTCTGTGGGGTGATTTCCCTAAGAAAGTAAGTGATTTGATCAAGTCCCTTAATTGTTTTAGTGAAAAGATGTTATACTTGAAGCTGGTAGCCTCATTGCCTATAAAAAAATTTCNGTGGGGTGATTTCCCTAAGAAAGTAAGTGATTTGATCAAGTCCCTTAATTGTTTTAGTGAAAAGATGTTATACTTGTAGCTGGTAGCCTCATTGCCTATAAAAAAATTGCTGGCGAGCCTTGAAATGACCATAACACCAGTAGTGAACCTTCCTGCTGGCGCTGGGGCTCGGCCACGGTGCGTAATTTATGGCTACGCTTTGGGCGAGTCCTGGCTTCTTTATTTCATCTTTTCACTAAAACAGTTAAGGGACTTGATTAAATCACTTACTTTCTTTAGGAAAATCACCCCACAGAGTTGTAATTTTGACATCTTCCGTGAATTGATCATCTACCTTAGGGATTTGATCAAATCTCCTGTTTTATCATCTCCCTGCGATATATATCGAACTGGCCTTTTTAAAGGAAATCATTCGCGATTTTCTGAAAATGCTTTTTCGATATTTTTGAGCTGTCCAACACACGTATCCAGTATATTTTTGCTATGCCTCACAACATCAGTTTACGCAGCTAGTTTGGACATTAATACATATTGTAGGTCCTTCAATTATTCTAGTCTCTGCGCTTTCGATACATTGATGAGGTCTATTATCCGCGCATCTATGGTCGCTATGCGTTTACCGACCGACACCAAATCTTCAACAAATAATGTTTCACTCTTTCCAATTTTCGACCGATAATGGACTAATCTTCTCTGCGTGCTGTGGTGGAGCGATTTTTCCCACGTTCAAGGACATCGTGACAATCGATGCCACCAAATTTCGAAATGTTTCCGTGACTAATCATGGTTGCGTTCGTAGGATAAACTGATCGAGCCCACACCTGTACCTGCCTTTATGTAGCGAGCAGTCCTTTACGATTACCAATATACCGAACTTGTCTTTCCAGCACAAAGAACACATACCTCTGAATTCTGCAAATGTCATTTCTGTATTTATATGATCGTCCTGAACATGGCGTAAATTAGTGTCGTCCATGCGGAACAAAACGAGGAAATTCACATTTTCGCGAAGCAGTTGTTCGGGTACACGGATCTGCAAGCTAGGCATCAGGCAGACAAGATACTTGAACAGAAGGCCGACGAAATAAGAAACTCGGCAGCCGCCGAGCTCTGAGAAAAAGTAACCGCCTGAGGCGTATCCAACATCATGAAATCCAGGGTTAAACTAGGCATGGGTCTGCGTGCAAGCAATAGGCAACCTCAGCGCCCTCAAAGGACCAAGAGGAAAGGGAAGGACAAGGTAGGAGGGTTCCTGCGAGCACTAATACCCGAAATCGGTGCTCTGGTCGGTATCACCGGAGCAGTCACGAATATTGTAAGCGCTATGAAGCGGGCTTCGAACGATCGAAAACAGGTAGAGGAAACCAACCCCCATAACGGAAAATTGGAAACTATCGCCATGAGGAAAAAAACCGCCAAGGACTCTACATTCGTCATCCGTATCGGGGAAGAGAAGGATCAATTGCTGGGGGAAAAAATTAGAAAAAAATCGAAGAAGGAAATCAAAATGAATCTGTCTAAACGCCCACTGACGAACGTGGATTTGGAACAGTTTGCGTGCAAATTGAAAATACCTCATTTTCGCGGAATGTTTACGAGAGATTCTTTGCCAACGAATGTGCCATAATTAATCTGGACGCTACAGCCGGCCCCAGTACGGACTGGGTGGCCTAAGCAAAAAGGGGGGTAAACACGCAGACTATTAGGATAGATTCGGGAATTTGCATCCTCCGCCCGAATTGAGCAAGTATTTGAAATATACCAAACTGACGTACAATTACGAAACGGATTAGTTGCCTAACACGTGGAACTGTGGACACTTGTGTCTGCGATTTTTAAGCAATCGATTTTTCCAGTGATAAAACGAAAAAAATCAATATAGTTCGCAGGGAATAAAGAAGGTGTGTGAGCCGTACCGATCTCATCAGTATGTCGGTGTCTATAATTTTGAGTGGTCAAACGTCCAAGCTGCGGGCCAGATTTTACTATCCCCTCGAAATGAAGGGGGAACGGTGTGCGGGGCTAGTGGATTTTCAAACTTACAACTCTATATCCAACATCGAGGAAAATAATAATTCCAGTTTTTGGTATTTGGTTATGGGGGCAGCGAAGGAAATCGTAATTCCCACCGGGGTGCACGAGCTGAAGGATATGGAATACTTCATAAAGAAATCGCTGCCGCACGACATTGCAATCGAACTGCACGGGAATCCGAATACCCTGAAGGCCGAAATGTTTTGCACCGCAAATGTAGATTTCACGGAACCGGACACGATCGGGCCCATGCTAGGGTTCGAAGCCAGCGTTTACGAAGCAGGAAAAAAATGTATCGTAGAGTGCGGTCTACATCTTTCGGGTTAATGTCATACGAATGAACTGTAATTTGTGAGGTCGCAGTCACGTGAATGGGAAACCGAGCAGAACTATTTACGAGTTCGCCCCCACCGTAGGTCCTGGATATAAAATAGTAGAATGTCCAAAAAAGCTCATTTACGTTCCGATCGTCGTAAAGAGCATCCACGAAGCAGCCACTGGTATCCTCCCCAAGCCGATCCTGGGAGCTGCAACGTAGCTCTTGCGGTTGGGAAAAACTCCCACTCCATTTATTAGCCTTTGGCCGTCCCCCCTTCCCCCACCATTACTTTTTATTGACCAATTAACAGAATTTAGTTGATAAAATATTAATACTTTAATGGTGAATATGCATTTATATATCAAAAGAAAAAACAATAATGTTAACTTATTTAAGGAACCTGCCTACCTAACAATAAAATTGAATATATATGTAAATTTTTTTATTCGCAGGCTTACAGACACATGACGAAGGGGAGGCAGGCTGTGATGGGGGTATGCAGAGCATTATAGGAAGGGAATGGGCACTCGCTTATAAACTTTAGTTTGGGCGTCGATGTGCCATAGTTGTGTTGCTATTGAAGACTCCGTGCTGTGGCTACTTTAAGGAAATTAGCAGCCATCTTCTAAATGTCATCGATTGATTTCTACTCCGAGAGTGACGAGGCTCTCCTAATTAATGCGGGGTAATTATTCCAAAAGATGGGTGTCTCAGCATCTATCGCCTCAGGGCGATGCGACGCTGCACCATCAGATGCCATGGTAGAATCCGGCGCTGCACCTATAGAAACGCGACGGAGACGCCCTTCCGGAACACCCAGACCCCACCCTTTCAGGGTTCCCAGACGCCGCCCTCTCGCGGTTTCCAGACGGGTGAGTTGGCTACATACGACGATATAACTGAAGGTTCCCTGCTGCTGGAAGCTGGCAACGTACCGCAGCTGGAAAATGGATCACCCGAAATGACTGTATTACATGTGCAAACAACGGGGGCTCTTTCTTCCAACGATGTGACGGACTCATCCGTGTCGGTACAGTACGCTCCGATCTCGGATATTGCTTACACAAATGCTGAAAGATGCCTTCGCTGCGAAGACATGTGGTCTCCGCTGCCTCTCGATGTTAAACCACCCTCCCATCGGTCTGACGGGGATGAGATTCACCAGTGTTTAAATAACTTTGAAAGCATTTTACCGTTTTACGTAACGATGTTGCCGATTTATACCTTGAACTGACTAACTGCGTGCGGTTTCTTAAGGACGTGAAATGTTACATGGAAGAATTTGTGCTAAATTTTTACCATTCTAGCTAGAGTCTGCAGCGACATTAGACATTTATATGGATGTTAAAATGTGATTTTAGAGACACGAATTTTTTGTTCCTATACTTGCGAACCAAGAATTTTAACCTGATTGTTTGTGTAATATTTATGTGTGGTTTTTTTGAGTTAAACATAGCAAAATTTTATTTAACTTCTGTGTGTGTGTGTTTGTGCATTAATTTATTTTTCTCCGTGTAAAGAACTAAAGTTTTTTCTTTCTTTTATTTGGTATAAATATTGAGTGCGCTTGGAGAGAGATGAAGGACGTGAAATATTTTTTCTCTTTTTGATTATGTTTATTGTGCCTGCTTTCCCCTTGTAAAAGGGACAAGTAAGTGCAATATTTTATAACAGTGCCTCTGATTATATAATAATTATGCTTTACTTATTTATCTACAATATTAAAGAATATACTCTAATATTTGTTGCACATTATTAGCTTCTTTTTTTTTTTTTTTTTTTTTTACTATTACACAAAATAAATAACTTGTGTGAAATATTTAGCAAATAACCATTTAAAGAAGGGTATTCAATTTTTAAAAAACCTGCACAGCACAATGGTACCGCTACTGGCCTACATTAACTACCCCTCGAGAATGCAAAGAGGTAAGGGGAGTATGCTGACCGAGGAGATGTGATCGCCTGACGACCTTCATTCTGACACATCACACAAGAACGCCGCCAGCCTCTGCCTGTCTCTCTCCTCTGTATCGCTTACATATATATATGTGTGTGTGTATATATATATATAATATAGTATATATACAAAACACGTGGGAGAAAATATTTTACATTATAAAAAAATTTACTGAAAAAATTCAAAAGCAATTGGTAAACAACAAAAAATTATGAGATAATTAAACACATCGCCATTTATTTGTACAAAATAATTATTTTTTTGCACATAGCATAAAAACATACGTTTTTTCCAGCAAAACTTTTAATCACGCACGTCAATACATTTTTAAAACGGTAGAACGTGTGTGTTTCGCCAACTAAAAAAATTACGAGGGAAATGGGAGGTTTTCATAGCCTGGGTTTTTATATAGATACAGCAAAGCTCATATGCACACGCACACACGAGCGCCCCTGGCCATGGGTCCGGTGGCGTTGTAAACTCCAAACTGTTCCCANATTTCAAAAGCAATTGGTAAACAACAAAAAATTATGAGATAATTAAACACATCGCCATTTATTTGTACAAAATAATGATTTTTTTGCACATAGCATAAAAACATACGTTTTTTCCAGCAAAACTTTTAATCACGCACGTCAATACATTTTTAAAACGGTAGAACGTGTGTGTTTCGCCAACTAAAAAAATTACGAGGGGAATGGGAGGTTTTCATAGCCTGGGTTTTTATACAGATACAGCAAAGCTCATATGCACACGCATACACGAGCACAGCACCTCTGGCCATGGGTCCGGTGGCGTTGTAACCTCCAAACTGTGCCCAGTGCCATCACATTGTTCACAGCATACTTTAAAAAGTTTATTATTTTTAATTTCATGTTTAAATTCGCAATTTTCCCTGTCGCACTTGCTTGAATGTCGTTCACCCACAATTTCTTTTTTTCATATTTCCGATGTTTGTGGGAAATTTTGTTTGTGGACGGCACACACGAACTGCACACTCATCACTGTCACAATCTTGCACTGATAATTCAAGAGTCTTACCATGTAAGACGCTTCTTTCAAGAAGGAAATTAACATTTTCGTCACACCTCTCCACAGTTACAGTAACAGCTGGCTGGTCCGTGTAGGTTACGCTGTGCAGTAGGGGATATGTACTTGCATACTTTTTCTCGGGGATGAACTTATCCCCAGGACGCGCTCCACCATTGCGAGAAAATTTGATGGAAGGCTACGGCCTCGAGCCTAGGTGCACTTCTCATGCAAAAGGCGGGCAGTTGAAAGTCCAGTCCAGGAAAACTTGCCTTTCCACAACATGGTTATGTCCATCACATTTCTCCTGCCATTTGCACACATCATTAATTTTACTTTTTCGGAAAAGTTCGTACACCACACTTTGGTACATTCTTGCCTTGCATACGTCGACATCACGATTTCGTTTTACCAACTCCTCCAGCGTACAAGGAAGCGTAGAGTTAGTGCGTAAATTGTAAACGTAACAGTTTTTACATTCGCCCGTGAATGTATCCCGCACATAACCGCCTTCTAAATCATCGTAGCAGCACAGCCTGATAACTGTACCGTCACAAAATTTTCATTCGCAGAACGCCTCGAGTATCTCGAAAACTTACGCGTCGGTACCCGCAGTTCAGTTCACTGTCCTTGCTCACGTCTCCTGACCTGAATGGAGAAAATTCGGCGACGGAAACTTCTATTTCTTCTTCGATATCACTGTATTTGAAGTCTGAGCTGATTGCGCTCTCTGCGAAGCTGGGAGAGAATAAGCTGTAAGAAGTTCTCGCCGTAGGGGACTGGTTCGGGTTGCCTGATGGTTGCGGGTTCAAGCTAGTAGACGGCATTGACGAAGTTGATCCTCGTGCCAATATGGTGCGGATAAGCTGAAGAATATTGTCTCAATTTTCTTCTGCGTTGCTGTTGCTGGTTTTTTTTTTTTTTTGACATCGTGGCTATCGTAAATTTAACAGGGATTTGAAGCCCTGCAAGTTTCGAAATGGTCACTGGGTTTTTCTCTTGTAATAGCGAAAAAGAAATGACAGCGAGAAAAATTGCCGGTTTCTCGAGAGGGCTCACAGGATCTCTCTTATAGAGAGTTTTTAAGGGGAAAAAAATGGTCCACCCTCGCGATTAAAGTAGGCCACAAGTTGGTCGGAACGAAGGTTTCCGAAAGCACCCGAATAATTACCCAACGAGAAACATTGACTGAGCAATTAAATATATTGGAAGGGGCTGGGCAATTAGCCAATGAGAATCAGGGGCGGGGCAATTGGTCAAATAAATATATTGAAAGGGGGGAGTGGAGGAAGCCAGACGTCTGCTGGGCGTGGTGCGGGGGACAACTACCAGCAATGTAAAACCAATGACAAACGAAAAAACCCAAAATGACGGTTGAACGAAGGTGAGAGACAAACTCCAGTAATGTATAAACAAATGACAAACGAAAAAACCAAGATGGCGGACTTCATCGACCAAGATTGCGGACTGCGCCGACCAAAATGGCGGATGGTGGCTGCGACGCCTACCAAGATGGTGGACTGCACCTATTAAGATGGTGGAATGAGTATGGGTGGAGGGGAGTGCGGGGGACCTCCAGATATTCAAGTTTTTTTAAATAAATTTTTTCTTATAATTTTTAAGTATTTTTTGATTAATTAATTTTTAATATTTTAAAATATGTATTTTAATAATTATTTTCAATATTATTAAATACATATTTTTTAATATTTACTTTTAATACTTTTAAGGTATTTTGGGTCAAAGGTCAAGGTCAACGTCACGTGGATCCAATATGGTGTACAAGATGGCCGCTGGGAAACCGGAATGACAGGGCGTGAACAGCTCCGATGCGACGCTCCGAGCCCCCAGCCCCTTGCACCATAGTCTCCATAATCACTCTACTTTCATATTATTAAAACAAAAATGATATTAGCCACGGCNCCCAGCCCCTTGCACCATAGTCTCCATAATCACTCTACTTTCATATTATTAAAACAAAAATGATATTAGCCACGGAAAATCGAAGCGATTGTTGCCGTGTATACCCCAATGGCCACGAAAACTAATATCAACAAACCAAATACTCGATTCCTATTTGCTACACGGATTCACGAACACGGAAGTGTTAGGAGATGCCCAGATTTCTTACGTGTATCCGTACGTTATCCGCGTCCGCATGCGTGTCGTTGCAGATTTAAACGGAATGTGTTACGCGNGATTTCTTACGTGTATCCGTACGTTATCCGCGTCCGCATGCGTGTCGTTGCAGATTTAAACGGAATGTGTTACGCGTCCGCTTCCGTGATTCGTATCTGCGTGCGTGTCATTGTAGAACGCGCCTGAAAGGAGAACGCGCGTAGAGAAGTAACTGTAGAGTCTAATAGAAAACTTTACTCGAGCAGTGCGAAAGGAAACATACTGGCAAGGAGGAGCAGTAAATCGCGCGAAGATAACGGAGCTACTTAGCGCTATTGTTTACCGAAAGGCGGTGGAGGGGAGGGCCCGTTGGACGATCATAAACTTCCGTGGTCCCACAACTCGTTGGCTCGAGGAGAACGATGGGAAGAACGGAGGGGATGGTGTGGAGGGGGTAACCAGCACCCGCCTGAAAAGAGGGAGGGAATGATGGAGCGTTGGAGGGAAGGTGGTACTAAGAGGGTGGCCGGTAGGTAGGCAGCGAGGTAATCGGGCCGTACCTACAAGATGCCGATTCCGGCTTCTTGGTTCAATGAAAAGAAATGGGAACAATGAAAAACTTATGGACCTCAATATTTTTTTAATTCGTGGTTTGGGCGGTTAAGCGTATATCATTAAATAAATATTCTGGGAATACGATTTTTAGCCAGAAAAGGTACTAATAAATCGACAAAAACTAGTTTGGTTAGGCTTTTATCATATTAAGGGCACTCAAAAATATNGCCAGAAAAGGTACTAATAAATCGACAAAAACTAGTTTGGTTAGGCTTTTATCATATTAAGGGCACTCAAAAATATGAATATCGTGAATATGGTACAAATTTCGCATTTTTTGAGCTTGCCTGCGAAGTTTTCATAAGAGGTAGGAGAAATGCACAGCCATATGTACGCAGTTTAATCTGTAGGGTTTAATTGCGTGTATTAATATCCCACTGTTACATAACTTATTTACATTGTACAAAGCGCCGACGGAAAAAACTGCACACTTTGCACGTACGAGCGATGAGGCGCCAGGCCAGCGTGTTAAAGTCGCCCGTATCGCTTCTTTACTAGTAAACACACCACCAAAATTATCAGAAAATTACGATTTTATTGTATATGAAACAACTAAGAACATACTTCATAAATTTTTATTTCTTATTACAATTTAGAATATCTTCATTTTAAATTATTCAGAAAGCGTATTTTGCAAAGAAATCTTTGTCAAGCAAGATTATCATAATAATTATTCGGGTTTACGTAAAAACTAGCGAACCGGCCCGGCTTCGCCCGGGTACAATTGAGTTTCACAGTGATACACTAATAAATAAATTGGGAAAAGAAAATTAATATATGTGAAAACCGAATTATGAAATTATACTATGTTGCCCTTGGTTCTTAACTGATTACGGCAACCCAAAAGGAAGGAAATATTTTTTTCCCCGATAGCCAAGAAGGAGGGTATTGTTTTTGGAGTGTATATGTGCAACTATCGCGTAGTTACCACATTTCCGCTTTCCAGCGTCGATGTATGAAAATCAAAACGTGAGTTTCATAAAGTTGTAGCTTAATACATAAGTATACCTAGGTACTACTTTTTCGGCTTGACTGAGGGATCTTAATCAATCACGTTTCCAGCTGTTGCAGAATTACGTTTTGATGTTATTCCACAGGAACCGTACAATTTCCGGGATAAAAGTACCCTATGTCCTATTCCAGGACCTAAAGTACCTACAGACCAAATTTAATCAAAATCCGTTCAGCTGTTATGCTCCTGAGCAGTAGCAAACATACACATACTCACAGGCTTTCGCATTTATAAATTTAGTAGGATAGAATAGGTAATAATTTTTACAAATGCTTCTACTTTTCAGCAACGAAAGTTATTAAGTGAAATATTTTGAACAAACTACATTGCTGCATTATGACGTCATAGTGAACAAACTTGTTTTTCTGTGACGACATAGTAAAGCAATGGAGTATGTTCCAATTATATAATTTAACATTCACCCACATTGGAAGAATTTTTTCAACAACAAAACGAAAGTTATCTTTATAACCGGAGTAAACGCACATAAAACCAATAAATAAAAATATTTATAAACATTATTACTTATTTTATTACATACACCCGAATAATTATAATTATTATCTTGCTTGACAAAATTTTTTTATTTTGCAAAATGTGCTTTTGAAAGCACCCAAAGTGAAAACACGTTTAAATTTTAATTAAAAATTTACACTTATTANATTTTGCAAAATGTGCTTTTGAAAGCACCCAAAGTGAAAACACGTTTAAATTTTAATTAAAAATTTACACTTATTAATTGTATTATTTTATTTAAATAAGTAAATTTTTTATATTGTTCAAACTTGCGCAGTAAGACGGATTTTTGGGATCCTACTGCTTACCACGTACTTCTTAATGCTTACTGTTTAAGTTTTTTATTGTGTAAACACCTTAAAACTAGGCATGGTAATCTCTAAAGCAGAGAAGAAGAAAGAATTTATCAGTTCGTAACCAGACGTTACATAAGCACTAGCTAAAAATTGTAAACAACAGCCAAACCAACTCACAATTAGCAAGAAGTTAGCCGTTCACAAGAACGCATTTTGCAATCAAATCTTAGCTCGTATTCCGCAAACTAAAACTCAGATAATTGGGTTCCTAATTCATTACGATAGATTTGTTTCCGTTTTTGCATTTTGCTTACGTATCCTGTACGACGACCGTTCATGCTATACTTTAACGCAATACGAGAAATATATATAAACTTTATATCTGTACTATAAATCTTATTTTGCGTTCGTGTATATGTGACTAAGTTTAAAAACCAAAAGCCAAAGACGAATATCCCAAAATACTGGAGGCAATATTTCTTTGTTGGTGTTTTTTAAATAATTTAATTCAAAAATATTGAACTGTAATAGTAAGAAATAACTAATTACTGTAGTAAATAACTTCAACCATTCGATTGAACTGAGCAGCTGAATTGGCATTACGCCTTTAGACAAACAAATGACNCTGTAGTAAATAACTTCAACCATTCGATTGAACTGAGCAGCTGAATTGGCATTACGCCTTTAGACAAACAAATGACGTAAATAAACGTCTTGTAACAACATCATAAGAGAAACACAGAAATTTTTTTCATATAAAACAACTCAAAAAATTTGTAGCCCAGTGGGGATTAAAACATGATCAGAAAATAATTGGGGACGGATCATGTATTAGCGTATTGCACTAAATGTATTGTTGCCAGTTAAGTTAGGAGAAATTACGTGCGTGTGTGTGTGTGTATATATATATATATATCCTGCAATAATATCACTTATTTTTGGAGTTGTATTTATCGTTTTTTATGACTTCTTTTGCATGTTTATGGGTAAATTACAATGCAATTAAATTCAATAAAATACACAAATACCTTTATGATAAATAACATGTTTTGCACGTAAACGAACATACGCTTTATGACCAGAAGTTCGTGAATGTAGCAGAAACGTATAACACGATATATTACAGTTTTAGGCAGACCCATTAGGTATGAGAATTGTTATGCCGGGAGCCAGAACCCTCGGAAGGATACGTGGAGCGTTACCTACAAGAATGCAGAAACGCAAGCAGAACATGGATTACGGAAACTGCTACGGAGTTGGACATCGTGCAGTGGTGGCCTTTGATACGGGAATAACTTGTTTGGAAAAGCAGGTACGAGGGTGGACTAGGTCACGGAATTGATCATATAACAATTTCAAAATCCACCTATAGTGATATCGGGAAACCCTGTAAAACTTTAATCAGGAATGCCGGGTCAAAAACCGAATCCAGATTCTCCTGAATACAACTCAGTGTGTTACCGCTTCACCACCTCTCATGGTGTTATGCGATCCGGTGCCATACAGGCAGCGGATAGCCATGTCTATACTTTTAAGTGCAAAATGGACTATTTTATGTTTAGTTGCCATCGCCATGCTGTGAGGGGCAAAAAAATTGAAATCTTACCTGTAATGTATGACATCAGTGCTCTCAGATTTTTTTGCTTGAATTTCAGATGTTAAAGTATTTCATTTACTTAAAAAATTCTGAGGTTACTGTACATTTGATACATAAAAATCAACCATAGTGTACACATTTTGGGCTTCACAACATGGAGCCGCGGTGGCCGAGCGGTTAGCCTGCTCGCCTCACACCAAGACGAACCGTCTTCAATCGCCGGCCCGGTAACCCCTTGATTTTCGCATGTGGGAATCGTGCCGGACGATGCCGCTGATTGGCGGGTTTTATCGGGGATCTCCCGCATCCGCCGTCCTTTCATTCCGGCGCTGCTCCATGCTCACTCAATCACCCTCATCGGCTCCCAAGACCTCGCTGTTAACAGCCGCCCACATCTTTTCACTCGCTCACCCACAACATTGTCAACAAAAAAAAACCTTCAGTTACGTCATGTTCATTCCAGTGTATTCCTAACTCCAAGCACACACGTGATGNCCACTCGCTCACCCACAACATGGTCAACAAAAAAACAGCTTAAGCTGCGTCATGTTCATTCCACTGTATTCCTAACTCCAAGCACACACGTGATGCAAATACCCTCTCGGCCACCATACTTTTATATTTTAACGCAGCGTTCTTAGCCAAAGAGCCATCCCGCGCTTCGGCCGCCCACTCCCCAGGGAAGAGGGATCACGCCCTCTCATCGCATGTGTCCCAGAGCCATGCACCTGAGCTAGCCAAATCCAAAGCCCCCGACTCGATACGCAAGTACGGTCGAAAGCCACACTTCCACAAGGTTCTGAGAACCCCCGTACTCAGACACCAAGCGTGTGGTCTGGCCTGGGTACTAACCCGGACCCCTAGTGTCTCTCCAGGACACAACCGGAGCAGGTTGCCGCTCACCACCTGGTCTTTCTTTAAGAGGGGGAATCTCTCCAGACCTCATGATTCCGAACTGTTGATCATCTTCACCGGGCACCAATGGTCTTAGTCCAAGCATCCTTCCAGAGCAAATATTTTACACACGTAATTTTGGTGGTTAACAAATGTTAATTCGAACCTGGTCCCAAATGTGAGCAACGTGGAACGTTGTTTAACACATAAACGAGAGTAGTAGCAAATGTACAAATAAATCAGTAGAAATGTCATACTACTAGTATTGGTTTATGGTTTTTAAAGTAGTTATTAATATTACGTTCGTGAGCATAAATCGTGTAGTTGGGCACGTTATTCTAAGTACAGTAATAATTATGCAGGATGTGAGTCACAGTACCTATAAATCGACTCAAATATGGGCAGTAATTTGGCTTTTAACAGCGCACAAAGTTATTGCTCAAATGTTATGTATGTTTTCCATTGTATAAATAAAGGGATACTATACAGTTAATGATATTCAAGCCACGCCTATAGTCTACTTGGTATTACCATAAATCTTTACAGTAGGTAACGGATACGCGCTGGGGCGAGGCATACAGCCGACGTTAGACGTCGTCGCAAAAGGTTAAACGTATGGCGTTAAAATATCGCCAACTTTTAAGTATTTACGTTTAAAGTTCGCCGATCCGAATTCAAGATGTCACAGACGAGCGATAACAACTAGTGTGGACATTTGGCAGTTGATAGACTCACCATCGCCGTATATTTTTGTTCTGTTCAATTTATTCAAAGTCAATTAACAAACGCCAATAAAATTAAAAAATATTGCGTAAATATGAGGTCTGCGGGATCTTTTTATTACAAAACGCAGTTTTATAAATAATGAACCCAATTAAAAATAGTTTCCTGTAAACACCTGCTCTCCTCTTAATCTCTACCTGTTGACGGCAATTGTAGCAATGGCAATGTTTAACGTTTAGCGTTAACTCGATTTTAGAAAGGACTTTACTCTCAGTTCGTTCAAAAACAACTTTTAACCTAGCTTTTCTCAGCTATCCCATGGCTGTGATCTATTTCACCCCCTAAGAAAACCTTTTATGACTTAGTGCCCTAGAAAAATGCCCGAGGTCAAGACGTCAACTGCCGCTGTTCGAATTCACAGCTGGGGCACATGTGCATTCTAGAATGTCCCCTTCAGCCAAGGATAGTTTTCCGATGCCCAACTGTCTGGAAAAAAATTTCGTTTTCTAGTGTTCACAACTTTGCACGGCCGCGGAAAACACTTGCCGACGTCACAAAGACAAATGAAATTCGCGTAGAGTGAAATTCGACAGAACAAAACTTGAGGCGGAGACGAACGAAGGCGTTCGAATTCACAATGAATATTTCTCACGAAGCGAACAAGGGCTCGTGACACGAGGAGGGACCAAGGACGCGTTGTGCTGGAATCGAACATAATCCATGATGCGTTACTCTTCTCGAAACACTGCGATAATGAAGTCGACGACAAGCCAAGCGAACTGGAGCGACGCACGCGACGGCATCCAAACCAGGGGAAAATCCAAGACACAGCAAGAATTATTTGAAAAACACAGCAGCGAAGAGCCGGTGGATCTCCCCTCCTAGCACCACGGTGTTTGGCACAATTACGGTACCAACAAGAATGCAAGAATATATAGTCTATTCGTGGTTCATTCGCACTTTCTGATTCAACTCTTTCAAAAATCAACCCATAAACGACGTGTTTGCTTGTTTCCTAAATATGTCATGTATCGCAAGCGTTTTATGCTTTTGTTGACAAAGAAGTGCCTTATTATTGGGCAATTGAATTTTTACTTACACTCTAATTATAAATTACTAGCTTACCTGGTCACGCGTTGCTGTGGCAATAAAAGATTTTGGTTCTATTCATTTCTGTGAAATTAATTGAAAGTATATATATGTATATATATAAGTACATGTATATATTTTAAAAAAAACATTGAGAAAAACAAACTGAAATGTTCAAATAGACAGCTGTCAACAAAGGCGCCTCCTGACGCGAAATCATGGTAAAAATGAGCTTTTTGCAGATTCCATTACCTTTGCATGTAATAGAGATAAAAAATAAAGGCGTACAAACACTCGCGGGAACGAAAGGAAGGTTTATAAAAAAACAGAATGAAAATTGGTTGATTTTTTCGGGAGTTATACGCGTCCGAACANCGGCGCTGCTCCATGCTCACTCAATCACCCTCATCGGCTCCCAAGACCTCGCTGTTAACAGCCGCCCACATCTTTTCACTCGCTCACCCACAACATTGTCAACAAAAAAAAACCTTCAGTTACGTCATGTTCATTCCAGTGTATTCCTAACTCCAAGCACACACGTGATGCAAATACCCTCTCGGCCACCATACTTGTATATTTTAACGCAGCGTTCTTAGCCAAAGAGCCATCCCGCGCTTCGACCGCCCACTCCCCAGGGAAGAGGGATCACGCCCTCTCATCACATGTGTCCCAGAGCCATGCACCTGAGCTAGCCAAATCCAAAGCCCCGACTCGATACGCAAGTACGGTCGAAAGCACACACTTCCACAAGGTTCTGAGACCCCCGTACTCAGACACCAAGCGTGTGGTCTGGCCTGGGTACTAACCCGGACCCCTAGTGTCTCTCCAGGACACAACCGGAGCAGGTTGCCGCTCACCGCCTGGTCTTTCTTTAAGAGGGGGAATCTCTCCAGACCTCATGATTCCGAACTGTTGATCATCTTCACCGGGCACCAATGGTCTTAGTCCAAGCATCCTTCCAGAGAAAATATTTTACACACGTAATTTTGGTGGTTAACAAATGTTAATTCGAACCTGGTCCCAAATGTGAGCAACGTGGAACGTTGTTTAACACATAAACGAGAGTAGTAGCAAATGTACAAATAAATCAGTAGAAATGTCATACTACTAGTATTGGTTTATGGTTTTTAAAGTAGTTATTAATATTACGTTCGTGAGCATAAATCGTGTAGTTGGGCACGTTATTCTAAGTACAGTAATAATTATGCAGGATGTGAGTCACAGTACCTATAAATCGACTCAAATATGGGCAGTAATTTGGCTTTTAACAGCGCACAAAGTTATTGCTCAAATGTTATGTCTGTTTTCCATTGTATAAATAAAGGGATACTATACAGTTAATGACATTCAAGCCACGCCTATAGTCTACTTGGTATTACCATAAATCTTTACAGTAGGTAACGGATACGCGCTGGGGCGAGGCATACAGCCGACGTTAGACGTCGTCGCGAAACGTTAAACGTATGGCGTTAAAATATCGCCAACTTTTAAGTATTTACATTTAAAGTTCGCCGATCCGAATTCAAGATGTCACAGACGAGCGATAACAACTAGTGTGTACATTTGGCAGTTGATACTCTCACCATCATCGCCGTATATTTTTGTTCTGTTCAATTTATTCAAAGTCAATTAACAAACGGCAATAAAATTAAAAAATCTTGCGTAAATATGAGGTCTGCGGGGTCTTTTTATTACAAAACGCATTTTTATAAATAATGAACCCAATTTAAAATAGTTTCCTGTAAACACCTGCTCTCCTCTTAATTTCTACCTGTTGACGGCAATTGTAGCAATGGCAATGTTTAACGTTTAGCGTTAAGCGATTTTAGAAGAAACTTTACTCTCTGTTAGTTCAAAAACATCTTTTAACCTAGCTTTTCTCAGTTATCCCACGGCTGTGATCTATTTCGCCCCCTAAGGAAACCTTTTATGACTTCGTGCCATAGAAAAATGCCCGAGGTCAAGACGTCAACTACCGCTGTTCGAATTCACAGCTGGGGGCACATGTGCATTCTTGAATGTCCCCTTCAGCCAAGGATAGTTTTCCGATGCCCAAACTGTCTGAAAAAAAATTTCATTTTCTAGTGTTCGCAACTTTGCACGGCCGCGGAAAACACTTGCCGACGTCACAAAGACAAATGAAATTCGCGTAGAGTGAAATTCGACAAGAACAAAACTTGAGGCGGAGACGAACGAAGGCGTTCGAATTCACAATGAATATTTCTCACGAAGCGAACAAGGGCTCGTGACACGAGGAGGGACCAAGGACGCGTTGTGCTGGAATCGAACATAATCCATGAAGCGTTACTCTTCTCGAAACACTGCGATGTGAAGTCGACGACAAGCCAAGCGAACTGGAGCGACGCACGCGACGGCATCCAAACCAGGGGAAAATCCAAGACACAGCAAGAATTATTAGAAAAACACAGCAGCGAAGAGCCGGTGGATCTCCCCTCCTAGCACCACGGTGTTTGGCACAATTACGGTACCAACAAGAATACAAGAATATATAGTCTATTCGTGGTTCATTCGCACTTTCTGATTCAACTCTTTCAAAAATCAACCCATAAACAACGTGTTTGCTTGTTTCCTAAATATGTCATGTATCACAAGCGTTTTATGCTTTTGTTGACAAAGAAGTGCCTTATTATTGGGCAATTGAATTTTTACTTACACTCTAATTATAAATTACTAGCTTACCCGGCCACGCGTTGCTGTGGCATAACAGATTTTGGTTATATTCATTTCTGTGAAATTAATTGAAAGAAGTATATGTAAATATAAGTATATGTATATATGTAAAAAAAAACATTGAGAACAACAAACTGAAATGTTCAAACAGACAGCTGTCAACAAAGGCGCTTCTTGACGCGAAAGCATGGTAAAAATGAGCTTTTTGCAGATTTTATTACCTTTGCATGTAATACAGATAAAAAAAGAAAGGCGTACAAACACTCGTGGGAACAAAAGGAAGGTTTATAAAAAAAAACAGAATGAAAATTGGTTGATTTTTTAGGGAGTTATACGCATCCGAAAAAAAAACTGACGCAACATGTGTATATATATAATATTTTACATTTATAATAAATATGAATAAAACAGGCAGAAAATATGTGGGTTTGTAATACCTAGTAAGAAATAGTTCTTATTAAAAATATTATGTAACTGAGTGCGCAATAATGCTGCGTGTTGTCCCTCTAGTGTAATTTTATAGTTTTAAACTTTGTTAGCATGAGGCGGAGGAATATCCTGGAAGTAGAATTTTAGCAGGGCTTCAAAAAAGTTGGAATAATCTCGTATGGATTATACGTATATAACGCTTGGCAAAATTTTGAAGGGGGCCTGTCTGTTGGTGGTCTCACATCGTCTCCCGTCATAACATTAGCTTACGGGAATGATACATACAGTTTGGTAAGGTCTTGCGTGGCTGATCAACATATTGATAAACCTTCCTCATCAAAAACTTTTAATTATTGAAGCCTTGAGATTCCTTAAATAAATCCCTTTTCGGTCTTTTATGCAACTATATTTTAGTTACCACAAACCTTCCCTAGTCAGAATGTGATTGTAATCTTAGAATTTCCCTAGCCTGGACCATGAAAATCATAAAAACGGGTCAGTCGACATACTGAGTGGACGAAGAAATGGGGAAAGGGGAAGGAGAAGTGCCTGTTGAAGAGGGGAAGGAGGAGGGGTTGGAGAAGTGAAAGGAGGGAGAGAGGAAGGAGAAGTTTGTAGGAAGAAGAGGGGAAGTAGGGGAGGGAGCCCGGAGATAAGGTGGCGCGCAGGTGATCTTGCCGTCTCCGGTCCTGAATATGGACCGGCGCGCGTTGCTCACCTCAGGGCGAATTTACGGCTCCGCCCGCGGAAAAGGAAGAGAAAGAGCTAAGAATGGGGGAAGGCGGGAGGGAAGAGGCGCGAGTTAAACTAGGAAGCCCCCTTTGGTCGGCTTCCTTTCTCGCTGGGAACCCAACACCTGCCGCCGGAGGCGCCAGGCTACCCGGGCCTTTGTGCGGGAGACAGTGGCGTACCCAAGCTGGCGATGAGGAGGAGGGTCGTGTCCCAAAAAAACCAACGTTTCGTAACCCTTTACATACCCACTTTACACCCTGTTATCTCCACATTAATTAGTGGCTTCTAGTGTTGCAAAAACATTTTTGAAGCATTTTGTACTAAAGCTAGCAAAAGAATTTGTTTCATTATCACAATCAATTAGCTGTAAGCTTTCTGTGATCAGAGATATGAACCGATCATAACGTAGAGCTGTAGCAAGGTTTATGAGTTAGTAACCTACAGGAGAGATCACTCAGTACTGAGCTCGGCAGTGTTTTGTACTGGTCAAATATATCCTTACCGTGCAACATGTAGAAAGTTGTCTAAATAGCTATAAAAGAAAGGGTTAATGTATAGTTTTTAGGTGTTGTAAACAATATTTTTTTTTTAATTCGTGCTGTACTTTTGCCGCTACATATCTTGTCTCATTACGAGGTGTAGAACGTGATCTGCTTTAATAATACGAACATTTAATATCAGATAACATTAATGGGCGCCGTTAGCTATGGATCTGGGGAGGGGAGGGCATAAAACTTTCTATACAAAACCGATTTTTTTGCACACTGTTTAATATACGTCAAGATTTGATGGCAAGGAACCACATGCAATGTAGTTATTGATACATAGCTCATAAAGTAAGAAATGTCGTATTAAAAATTAGATTTTACACCAAATAAAAAAAAATAAAAAATAACACAAAACTTAAATTATGATCTAACTGGTCCAAAAGCCACTTTTCTTGATTCATAACTACGACACAAAAATGCTTGCGTCTTTTCTAATGTCAACTGTACCGGAAATCCACCAGGAAAATTTTGAGGTTGGTTCCAATCACGAGAAACTCTCACCTGAGACCCGCGAGTCGAATATTCTTCTTTTAGATCTCCGCCCGTGGATTGGCACTGGCTCGATGAAGACGAACCACAACCAGAACCAGAAGGACCAAAGTCACAAAGTGGCAGTTGAAGGTTGGTGTTTGCACCACTATCGCTAGATCCTAGCGACTTCTTCTCCGGAGGGCACCCAACATTAGTGTCGGACGACGCTGTAATTGCGGCAGCCACTGTGTGCTATAGTTTATTTTCAACTACGAACTTATCCATTTGTGTTATCCCAGTCAGCGGTTGTGCATTCTGTGTTTGTTTAAGACTCCTTGAAATAACAAATTATTGGTCTAAAAACGTTCCCGCACAGACGCGAAAAAATTAAAATATATAAACTTGTTAGCAAGCCTCTGGCACCAAGTAAACACAATTGACCATACAATAAGAAGGCCTATGCGTCGTTGCCAATATCTGGTTCATTCGAACCACAGAACATATGCTACCATCTCTGTGCTTTCTACAGGAAGCTTTTTGAGAGTAATCGATTATCTCGTTTGTTATCGTAGCCACTATATATCTCAAGAGCCGGTCTACTCTTATTAATAACAGCGGAAATCGACTACTAGTATTACCCGCAGTGTAGCTGATACGACGAGGCAGCTGGAGGCCTAATAGCGGTGTTACTACGTCGTGTTTATGTACGGTCCATGCAAATATAGATAAGCAGTACTATTTTATTTGGCTTTCGTTTAGGTACCCATCTACATAACCTTGCATATTATAAAGTCTGTTGTGCATTGAAATTTGTTATCCTTACTGACGCGCGGAAATTAGGCTACATTCAAAAATTTTACTAACGTAAGGGGACACGACTTGATCTACAAATGAAGCATTTTTTTAATACACAAATGAGATTGAAGGGAAAGAGGTTAGTTGTTTATGTAAACAATCCGTACTTCATTTCATGGTGGTTTATTNAATATTATGGGCAGGGGGGGGGGGAAGTCAGCATTGGTGGGTGGAGGCAGACGCTGATTGGCAGCGGGCTATCCTACCCTATAGAATGTTCATGGTAAAGTGAACACTTTTGAGGCACTAGTTACTTTTTCCTTTCACCCATTTTTTATCCTTTAACCACCTTTTTAAATAAAAATTGCTATGTAAGTAATAAACACACTGTGTATATTCCACCGCACTCGGGAAGTTAACGTCTAGGGCTAAAATAAGATGTATTTATTAAGTATTATTCCAAATGAGAGGGGCTTTCAAAAGTGCTCACTTTACCGTGAATAGCCTATTGGCAGACCCCTTGTGGATCCGGCCGGTCGGAATCGAATAACGGTTGACGAGAAAAATGAGACGTCGGTGGTATAGGGGCGTTATGAATATTGGAGAGGTAACGGGAGCACCCACATAAAACCCACTACTCCAGAGCTACGCTCCAAAACACGAGAATCACCCGCCCATCGGCACCTGGGTCGACCCACACACCCTAGAGAGAGAGATTAGTGTCTAAGCTCTTGAAAGACATGTACTGATGTATTACGATTGCGATTGGTTCAGAGATCATATTAGACACTCCGTAGACGACTCTGGGCCAGTAACCAACCTGCGCAAAAACGAGCACCGAATCCCGCACTTCCTTCTCAAGGGTGAAACATGCTACAGCCAATCAACTAATAGCAGTGCGTCTGATGTAAAGATGGCTCTGCGGGGTCTAACCTACAGATCACTCATATCGATGAATTTTCCCGTCACCGTACATAAGTATGCAGAGCGAAATGGCGTGATGCTTCCTTTGAAGAGCCGCGTACCCATTCTCTGATTGGCTAAGCGGCTGGTTGGCAGTAAATTTACCGAGCGCTGATTGGCGAACGGCGTTCAGACACGTATCTGGCCAGCGACGCAATTTTACTGGCATGTGCTGCTNCGGCACCTGGGTCGACCCACACACCCTAGAGAGAGAGATTAGTGTCTAAGCTCTTGAAAGACATGTACTGATGTATTACGATTGCGATTGGTTCAGAGATCATATTAGACACTCCGTAGACGACTCTGGGCCAGTAACCAACCTGCGCAAAAACGAGCACCGAATCCCGCACTTCCTTCTCAAGGGTGAAACATGCTACAGCCAATCAACTAATAGCAGTGCGTCTGATGTAAAGATGGCTCTGCGGGGTCTAACCTACAGATCACTCATATCGATGAATTTTCCCGTCACCGTACATAAGTATGCAGAGCGAAATGGCGTGATGCTTCCTTTGAAGAGCCGCGTACCCATTCTCTGATTGGCTAAGCGGCTGGTTGGCAGTAAATTTACCGAGCGCTGATTGGCGAACGGCGTTCAGACACGTATCTGGCCAGCGACGCAATTTTACTGGCATGTGCTGCTATAATTCATGGTATAAGAGAGCTTGTTTCACTCCCGAGTTCTTAATTATCTTGCGGCCGCGTCCATGTGGGAAACAAGCTTAAGAATGAAGCACTGTCTTACGTACGTCACGGAAGATGGCCTCGTGAGAAGAATAGTGCGTCTTCCAACAGTGAAGAATACTCTACAACACTCGACTTGAGATGGCAAAGTACGGTAGACTTAAAAGAGGGGTAAATGAAGGTACGGTGGATACCTACTTACAGGCATGCACAGACGATTTTCGGCAGATGGCTGTCAGGTAATGTAGAGATAAGTACTCCCTTTTCTGTTAAGCGTTAGTCCAAATAGTCCTCACAAATATAGGGCGTGCAACAGCGATAAAACTGTTCAAACTCAGCCCACAGAAACGCATCTTACAAGTTTGTTGCTTGAAAATAAAATATGAATTAACGATAATGCACACGCATATTTTTCCTCTCCCATTTGTTTTTTTTAAGCAGCAGGCAAAAAAATAAAAAATATTTAAAAAAAAAATTTTTAATCGAAATATAACTGTGTGTTTATTTTAATGTACGCTTTTCTGTGATTGGTTAAATTAACCTCTTTGGAATCGGTGTCTCGTAGTTTCCGAATTTGTTTACAGAGAAACTTAAGCATTAATCAATTAGTAAATACATTTTTTACCCTCCGGTTTCAGCCAAGGTGACGGAAGACTTTCTTACCCCTACTGCTTAAGTCTTAATGTTAAGTCTTTAATATAAGTCAACATAATAAAGGCCTTTGTTACGAGCCTACGGTAATATGTTAATGGCAACGTGGCCACGGTGCTTCTCCAGCTTGAGAAGCTGACGAGACTTCAGCCTACACTTCAGTTTCAGCGGAGCGAGACGACGAAGGCAAGGAGCTTCGACGATGAGAACCGCGGCTGGCGCGGCCCGGGACCGAGTCAATATTGCGTTACCTCCGGCGAACTCGCGAAAGCGGCAGCGGCCACCCCACATTAACGCCCACATAGGACGGACCGTCTGGTCGTGTTAACACAACGTGCGGCGGAGAGAAACTTCGCCTCCAGGCGGCACGTTCCAAAACGCTATCCCGAGAGAGAAGTAACGCAGAGCAAAATCCAAGCTTAGCTAGAGTAATCCTTGAATGAATAGCGCCATGGGGGCGAATGAATAAATGGAGATTTTTGGACATTCGCAATTACGATGCAGAGATCTGTCATGAAAAAAANCGCCATGGGGGCGAATGAATAAATGGAGATTTTTGGACATTCGCAATTACGATGCAGAGATCTGTCATGAAAAAAAACAGGACTGAACACGAAAAAAATATACTTAAATAAAACAATTATCCTACACTTAAATTTTTTTCCGTAATTTTACGGAAAGTGTTGGTAAAAAATTCTCCAGAACTCTCCGTTAATTTACNCCTACACTTAAATTTTTTTCCGTAATTTTACGGAAAGTGTTGGTAAAAAATTCTCCAGAACTCTCCGTTAATTTACGGACTATATTACTTGCATTAACGGAAATTTCCGTAAACGTGATTTCACTGAACGGAGTCAGTGTAACGCATATTTCTGTAATATGATAAAAATATTTCCATTTTTACAAGCATTTCCGTTATGTAGCTAAATGTAAATTTCCGTTAATTTAAAATGCATGCAGGTTACTTTACGGATGTTACCATCATCTACTTAAACATAAATTTCCGTTACTTTAACAAATGCATGTCAATTAGGATGTTTCCGTAATCTATTTAAACAAAAATTTCCGTAACGTGAACACTCACTCATGTGATTTTACGGATGTTGCAGTTGCATACTTTTAAGTAAAGTCATTTTAAGTAATATTGCAACTATTTAACCGAGAATTGAATATAACACTTTGTCACATATGTAATTCAACCAGACATCCAACCTATTTTATGAATATTTCCGCTACCTCAAAGCAAGTGTCCGTCTCTTGAACAAACAATTTTCTTTATTTATTAATGGTAGCTCTACAAAACTTTGAGGCCAATATTTAACATCTGAGGAACATTTCCGTTTACTTTGCAACTATTTATACATTAGACTTTAACTTGATGTTCATCACAAGAATAATTCTGAATAACCTAGTATGTATTATCTTCACAGCACTTACGCATATATTATAAAAACAACAATTATACCACACTTTATTAACCGTTAANTAGTATGTATTATCTTCACAGCACTTACGCATATATTATAAAAACAACAATTATACCACACTTTATTAACCGTTAAAGTGACGCTCTTAAAACGTGATAAAATATGCTAGGAATGCCCACCCGTACATGTGATGGCTCCAAATTACCTACAAAGTGCTACAGTATGTGCAGAACTGATTTTATAATAGGTTTTGAAAATGTTGTTATTAAAACAGTTGTGTTTGCAATTAGGTCACTTTCACTAATAACTCAGGTTACTTCCACTAATAATTGATAGTTAATTTTTATAATCCCTGTAACATTTTATTACACGCAATAAGTTGTTTTCATTCATTTAACATGTACTTGTGAATAATTAGTACCCATAAAATGTCACAAACAAAAATTTTTTCCAGCCTATTGTAAGTTTAAAGAAAGGCATACATAGAAAACTACCATTATGTACAAGACGTTATAATTTAAATTAATTTAGAGTAGAGTTATGTCGGTTCAAAATGTTATGCTTCGACAACAAAGCAGACTGCAGACAACTAAACCTGCCATCACATACAACTCTCATGAAAAACTAATTTAGGTGTACTTACAGCATCAATTTTACTTAATAAGTTCATTTTGGTAACTAAAATCTTTGCCAATGTGATTTCAGTACCAAACATATCATGAATAATCGGCCAGTGTCATATGTATTTTATTACAATAGTATGTGTCAAAAGGTATGTGGTAGTGCAGAAACATTTCAACTTATTTTGAAAAATTGCATTCATACCAACGAATAAAGATGACTCTATACCGCCACTGTGGAAGACAGAGTGACTTATAGTGTCGTTGTTAATGCCCCCAGGCACAGACTATATGATGCCTGAAGGTTAAGGGGTTTGTAATAATGTAGACTTTGGTTGTTTCAATTTGAAGGACGAATATATTGTCTCGGATATATTCACAAATAAACAACATCAACACTTGAGAGGTGTGGTACTCTAACACTTTGGTTACTCGGATTGACAGCTAACGACTTCGTGATGGAGGGGGGCTTCTCTTGACGGTGATTGTATACTTAACTCTTGCTGGAATGATGTCAGCTTTGGTGGGTGAGCTCCGGCGATGGGCGGCCTTTGGCAAAGGCCCGCTGTTGCTGCCGTCTCACTGTGGTGATGTTCTACTGACGTGGCCAGGGGTCCGATTTGCCCCCGGCCAAAATGGCGCGGCTGACCTCTCTCTGCGCGGCGATCTTCAACTGGCTGCTCGATGGTCTACTGATCTAACCTCTCTGCGCGGTACTAATGAACTGACTGACCTCTCAGCGGTACTAATGAACTGAACTTTCCCACTACTCTCGAAAAGGGGTTTTTATGCTCGCCAGCCTCCACCATTAATTGTCGGCATGTGTCGCCTTGTGGGGGGGAGGGGGTGAGACGGTAGGATGCATAACAATGCCTTTCAAAACATGTGCCCTGGTTCCTTAAGGTTGGTGCCGGGGGGGTTGTACCTCGCCCCTAGCTTACTCTCGTCAGCTATTTCTTCTCGGTGCGTTTCCATATTGTCCTGTGGTTAGCTAAGGGGGGAGGGGGTGTTCTCGGCACCAATATCCAGCTCGTCAGCTATTTCTTCCGTGGTGCGTATATTTTGAGTTTAGGCGAAATACACATCATTATTTGGTGATATCGCGTGAAACCTCTGCGCTCCACAGATCTCCCGGCAGGCGAGAGGCCTAGGGAGGTGAAGGGGGGTGGCAGGGAGGCCTAAGCCTCAGCGACATGTGTACTGCGGCTCGCCACCTGCCTCGTGGCACATGTCAACTGGGATATGCTCGCAAAGTGGGTCAGCGATGCTCCTATTCCCAAAAGACGTCACACTTCAAAGTACATTAACTCACTCTTGTACAATCATATTCAAGTGATAGACTACTTTCCTATGCATTTTTGTATTTTCTCAATAGTGCCCTAAAACTCTTAATTTTATAGGATGTTGCACAAATATACACAATATATATTGATAAAAATAATTTTTATTGCACAAAAATGCCTTATATTCGTACCAATTCCTTACATATGTATTGAAAAAAAATTTGAAATTTCTTAACGCTAACAAGTTTTGATTTTATGCATACAGCAAACACTNAGAACACAGTACACAAATGAAAAACATTCAAGCACAATGGTTTCAAAAAATTCCTTTGTAGTTCTTGTACAATATCCCACAAATTAGTGGTTAAACAAGTACTGCACATTTATGTAAACAAGAAAATTGTAATTACTTAAAACAAAAGCACCCAGTGGTTTTAATTGAACTATAAACGATTAGGACGGCATTTTGTTACACCAAACTGATGTCATTCGTGGGAAGTGATATCTGACAATGTTACCAGTTAACTGTGAAAAAAATAAATGTTTACAGACGTTATGTTAAATAAGTAAAAATGTAGCAGCTATAGGTTCTAAGTGAATAAGGAAATTTAATAAAATTACTTTGAACAACAATTACGTGAAGTAAGATTATGTTACACAAGAAAGGGGGTTTGAAATAAATTTACATTGCACAAGAATTCAGAAGCAAAATAAATAATAATATTTAAGTAAAAGTCAAAATTAACCAAAAATAAGATCCTTTTATGTTAACACAGGTATAAAAATATTGGAATACACTACATATAAAGGAAACAACCGAACACATCGTACATGGGGTAATTTTCCAAAGGTATGATTCAAAAAGTGTGAGGAAACCGCGAATAGACTGTCACACACGTGTGTGTCCCGACGGCAACGATGTGCAGGGTTGAGCACAACCAAACAAAAGACAGGCAAATATTAATGGGGAAATTTTTAAGTGAAATAATTTTGAGTGATATAATGTTACACAGCCATACAAAAAATTTCGAAATTCGTTAATAACTTCTTTTTAAATTTTTAATTTAAGAATTATTTCAGGTATAATTTTGAAGCTGCAGTTTTCTCAAAAATACCAATAAATATATATATATATATTTTTTTTTACTTATTTACGAGAGTTGTAGTTAACAAGTTATTCTTATCTATCACTGAAAGGACGCATTGATACAATAAGCCGTTCGCGGTTAATTGAGCACTTTTTCAGCACTACCTGGGGATCTAATTTCATGACAATTTTGTATTCTTCCTATCTGCTCCAAAATTATATCTAAACAGTTTGTTCTATTAAAAATAATAAAAATATAACTAATTCGATTTTTTTTTCCTCTTTCTTTGTTTTTTCGTGCCATAATATATACTCAACAGGTAAATCTCTGCCTAGGTCCAGATCATCGAATTTGTTCCAACTTGTGCCAGAGGTTGGTAGTTGTCATTGATGTAGCGGCTCTTTGGGGTTGCTGATGGCAATGCGAGTAGACTGCGTCTCCGCCAGGAAGCGCCACAAGTTGAACCATGGTTAATTGAGCAGTGTTGGTAGCGTTTCTTCTCTATGGCCATAATCGTTCCTTCCACTGCTTGTAAGTGTTGATATCATGATGCAAGATATTTGAGCAGAGCTTAATAGCTGACGTTAATCTGATGCTGATTTTATAACACGTGCTTTCTAAAGTTTTCACTTTATACCCGGGTTCTAATTGGGTGACGTCTCACATATGGAATGAATCTAAACTATGATTTAATACCAACGTACATATCCAGGGCTTATCCGGGATTCGGCCCCAGAATGAGTAAAGGCTCTCGGTGACTCTTTGGTCACACCACCACCTAAGAAGCTGCATTTCATCCATTCGTGAACGTGGAACACAAGGAAAATTAAATGTATTATTACTAAACCTATTATTATAAATAGTATTATGAAGTGAATAATGAAGAAACGATTTAATGTTGCGTTGTCTACAGCGAAACCACCTCATACTCATTGTACTAAATCAATACCTAAGTGNTGAAGAAACGATTTAATGTTGCGTTGTCTACAGCGAAACCACCTCATACTCATTGTACTAAATCAATACCTAAGTGTGGTACTGCTGATAATATTCTTGTAATTACTGTTGCTCCTCAGAATGATATTTGTCCTCATGATAATACGTATACTNTGGTACTGCTGATAATATTCTTGTAATTACTGTTGCTCCTCAGAATGATATTTGTCCTCATGATAATACGTATACTATAAAAGCTTTTATTATTACTAATAGTAATATAATAACACCTGTTGATCATGTTTGGATCAATTAAATAAAGATCGGAAAGTTGGAGCATCCTTTGTCGACTACTTTTTACGGTATGGAGCTGCTAGTCTTCAGAGAAATGTTACGTTTTAAGGACACTTATGGTATTTACAGCAGATAATGTTATCTCAGAAATCGTTATTAATATCGATGTATTGATTATTTCNTAAGGACACTTATGGTATTTACAGCAGATAATGTTATCTCAGAAATCGTTATTAATATCGATGTATTGATTATTTTGTTTGAATTTCTGAGGCATTAATAGATTCTCATTGGGTTGTTCGTGGATAGTGAGTTTTTTTTTGCGAGTATTTTGTTTTTGAAAACAGGTATGCCTTCATTAAAGTAGCAATATTTTTCAAAGATTTAGACTCGCAAAGGAAACCCGCATTTTGAGGATTTTATTTAATTATGCATTGTGAGGAAGTATCTGCGTCACATGTTCGATGTCAGTTCATGGTGCAGGTTGTTATTTGTAACTGCGAAATATGAGAATCGTAAAGTATTATCATCACAAAGAAACACAAATATATATTTCAAAACATAAATATTCTAATAGANAAATATGAGAATCGTAAAGTATTATCATCACAAAGAAACACAAATATATATTTCAAAACATAAATATTCTAATAGAAAGCATCTTTTTTTTTTTAATTTGCGAACCATATAAGCAGTGTAGGCAGACGCTTATGAGGATATTTTATTATTTCATTAATTAGAGTTATTTACAATGAAATACAAAGACTTAAAAATTGATTTTGTTACAATTGTTTGAAGAAAAAAAAAAGGATTTGGAAATACGCCAATAGATCATGCAAATATTTTAAGAACTTCGCTGCTTTGATTTATTGTTATTTTCAAGCTTAAGTATTAATAATTGTATAAAGAAACTCCGATTTATCGGTTAACGTTCAAGTGAGTAGGGTGGCCATCTTGCATTCACTAACGAAAACCCGAACATTGCCGAAGTCCAAGAGGGCTGTAATGAAAAATGACTTAATACGAAATTGCCGCCGATTTTATGCGTTTCGAAAGCTTTCGAAACTTAACGAATACAAAAAATTTACGAATAACATAGAATTGGCTCCCAGATCTCCAGATTGAATGCCATTAGTTAATATTTAGGGAACTCTGGAGCATACTGTGTAGGCCACAAAGTCACGATTGTGACCGCATGTGAATCCCACTCCAATGGTAACTGTAACTACTGTTTGTCGTTCGGTTCTACAACAATACAGAAGATTTCTTGCTGCTGATGGCGGACATTTTGAGCATTTGCAACTGTTACCAACATTCGCAAGCACCCAGCGTTGCCCTTCTAGCGTAAAATCCAAGCAGTCCCATCAGATTGTCTTTAATAGTCTCTCTGTTATTCACGTTCAAAGGGTGTAAACATTAATTTCGGACAGCCTGTATTTCAAATGTTTTGCGCCAGCGATAACGACCCTGAAGCTCCAGGTAGCATCGCTCAGGTTAAGCCAGCACCAAACAACTTCAAAGAACAAGTCCCGCCTCATCTCTACTAGTCTTTCTCTACCTACTAATAGAGAGTATGGTTCGTACCTATCCGTCTCATATAGCATTTTCTATTAATGCATGTAACAATATAGAATTATTTCCTATCGAAAGGGTTTTTAAGACGTCTATGCCAGTTTTCTCTTCTTTGTTATAGCNTGTAACAATATAGAATTATTTCCTATCGAAAGGGTTTTTAAGACGTCTATGCCAGTTTTCTCTTCTTTGTTATAGCAGTTTAGCTATAAGTACACTCAGGAAAGTTGTCATGGCCCCAAACGGGGCCATGACAACCCAATCCCTTACTGCCAAGATGCGTCTCCTTGCATGGTTTCCCTCCCTTGCAGGCGTATGGGGCATAGTACTGAGACGCACTGAACTCCCGCCCCTACCTTGGACGTACACTTAACACTTAGATTTGGGGTAGGTTAGGAAATAAACGAGGTCAGACTGCGGCGAGTGGAAGGACGATAAGACGTATCCGCGACCCGACTTAACACTGCGTCGAACATTTGTTGATGCGAAAGAAGATGCTACATGAGAGACGAGCACTATGCTGCCCGAGAAAAATTCCTAGTATACTTTCATTTTTTACTGCAACATCCAGTTGGGAATTAGCCGCGGGAAGAGTTGCGAGTTTCTTTCCTGAGGGAAAAGCTACACAAGTATAAATATTCGGAACTTGCACGGCTTTTGCGAGGGGAGAAACTTTCGTTTGTGTTAGATTTCAATGCACGATGAAGAAAGATATTCACGGGACGAGTGCGTATTTCAAAGTGAGTCTCGGGCACTAATCGACAGTGGAGTGGATATTTGATGATCGGGCAAAAGGACAGCTTTGTGAGGAGGACAGAGATCTAGGTGACGGGACAAAGACCTTCGAGACTATTTATTGTGTGAGGGAGAGAGTGATAGGTTGTTTGGACCAGTGATTTTTGTGAGCAACCCAAGTCTTAGATGAATGAACCTTCAGCTCTGGATTATTTAAGAAGAGAGAAATAACTTGTTATGTTGACAAGTGCGTTCGAGATTATATCTGTCCAGGCCCCTGCGTTTATATTTTGAATAATTGGTAGGAGTAATATATGATACTGGATGCTAGACTAACCTGGATGAGTTGTTTGTTTTTAGGCAATATCACATGAGGCGATCCAGTTCATCTGTGACAGAGATAGTAATGATGGGCGTGTGCAAGTGTGAAAATCTTAGCTTGTTTTTCTGTAGCCTCGCAACTGACGTTAAAGCAGTTCGTTGGTATTATGCCTGCAAAACATTGTATACATATTTACAAAATTGGTTTTTATCAGGATCTGTAGTTATACTTTTAATTGATGGCATATTTGCAAAAAAAAAAAAAATGGAGTTATGGCAAAGCCAAAAATTATATTTTGAAATTTTACATTAATTTTATGCGATTATTCTTTTTTTTTTTTTAACATCTCCGTTTTGTAACAAAGTTGAGAATCTGGGTCATATTTGTTTTCTTTGGGTATATTTTAAGGGATGATTTTAATGGTAGACTGACATGCTTTCCTTATTTTCTTTTCACACAATCCTTCAGCGGGATTTGCAGATGTTGTTTTGGAAGGATGTGGTGGATATTGTGGTGTGTGGAGACTCGAGAAACATTCACCACAGTTTCTCGTCTATCCACTGTGCAAGGAAAAACAGTTTCGCATGTTTATTTTTTCCAGTTTAACCCTTTCTGTTACAGATAAATATCAATAATCTTAGGTGTTGCAGAGAATACAAATTTTTTTCCAGCATACTACTACTACCGGCATAACGCTGTCATAATCCGATCAAATAAATGTGTGTTTGTGCTTCATCGTTATAACATCATTGGAATATTCTCTCAACAACGAACAACACCTCCACATGTGAGCAACTTCACTTATTGTAAGCTCTTTTCTATTGCTCAACTTCTACGTGGCGATAAATGGATAATTAAGTAAGTAGATCATTCTTATTTAATAATAGGAGGTTGACAAACGAAATATAATAAAATTTATTAAAAAATACTAAATTTCCATGATTTTTACATTAAAAAAATATTATTTCGAACTTAAAATTACACATGGGCGGGAGTAAAAACTTTATATTTACACTTAAATCGCGATTTGTATAATAGTAGTATTACGCGGGAATAACTAAATTAAAATAGAGTTGTAGTTATTTTGCAGAGAACTTTATAAAAGACAGCGANTGTAACAATATTGAATTATTTCCTATCGAAAGGGTTTTTAAGACGTCTATGCCAGTTTTCTCTTCTTTGTTATAGTAGTTTAGCTATAAGTACACTCAGGGAAGTTGTCATGGCCCCAAACGGGGCCATGACAACCCAATCCCTTACTGCCAAGATGCGTCTCCTTGCATGGTTTCCCTCCCTTGCAGGCGTATGGGGCATAGTACTGAGACGCACTGAACTCCCGCCCCTACCTTGGACGTACACTTAACACTTAGATTTCGGGTAGGTTAGGAAATAAACGAGGTCAGACTGCGGCGAGTGGAAGGACGATAAGACGTATCCGCGACCCGACTTAACACTGCGTCGAACATTTGTTGATGCGAAAGAAGATGCTACATGAGAGACGAGAACTATGCTGCCCGAGAAAAATTCCTAGTATACTTTCATTTTTTACTGCAACATCCAGTTGGGAATTAGCCGCGGGAAGAGTTGCGAGTTTCTTTCCTGAGGGAAAAGCTACAGAAGTATAAATATTCGGAACTTACACGGCTTTTGCGAGGGGAGAAACTTTCGTTTGTGTTAGATTTCAATGCACGATGAAGAAAGATATTCACGGGACGAGTGCGTATTTCAAAGTGAGTCTCGGGCACTAATCGACAGTGGAGTGGATATTTGATGATCGGGCAAAAGGACAGCTTTGTGAGGACAGAGATCTAGGTGACTAGACGAAGACTTTCCAGACTGTTTATTGTGTGAGGGAGAGTGTGCAGGCCCCGGCGTTTTTATTTTGACAAATTGGTATGAGTAATATATGATACTGGATGCTAGACTAACCTGGATGAGTTGTTTGTTTTTAGGCAATATCACATGAGGCGATCCAGTTCATCTGTGACAGAGATAGTAATGATGGGCGTGTGCAAGTGTGAAAATCTTAGCTTGTTTTTCTGTAGCCTCGCAACTGACGTTAAAGCAGTTTGTTGGTATTATGCCTGCAAAACATTGTATACATATTTACAAAATTGGTTTTTATCAGGATCTGTAGTTATACTTTTAATTGATGGCATATTTGCAAAAAAAATAAATGGAGTTATGGCAAAGCCAAAAATTATATTTTGAAATTTTACATTAATTTTATGCGATTATTCTTTTTTTTTTTTTTTACATCTCCGTTTTGTAACAAAGTTGAGAATCTGGGTCATATTTGTTTTCTTGGGGTATATTTTAAGGGATGATTTTAATGGTAGACTGACATGCTTTCCTTATTTTCTTTTCACACAATCCTTCGGCGGGATTTGCAGAGGTTGTTTTGGAAGGATGTGGTGGATATTGTGGTGTGTGGAGACTCGAGAAACATTCACCACAGTTTCTCGTCTATCCACTGTGCAAGGAAAAACAGTTTCGCATGTTTATTTTTTCCAGTTTAACCCTTTCTGTTACAGATAAATATCAATAATCTTAGGTGTTGCAGAGAATACAAATTTTTTTCCAGCATACTACTACTACCGGCATAACGCTGTCATAATCCGATCAAATAAATGTGTGTTTGTGCTTCATCGTTATGACATCATTGGAATATTCTCTCAACAACGAATAACACCTCCACATGTGAGCAACTTCACTTATTGTAAGCTCTTTTCTATTGCTCAACTTCTACGTGGCGATAAATGGATAATTATATAAGTAGATAATTCTTATTTAATAATAGGAGGTTAACAAACTAAATATAATAAAATTTATTAAAAAATACTAAATTTCCATGATTTTTACATTAAAAAAATATTATTTCGAACTTAAAATTACACATGGGCGGGAGTAAAAACTTTATATTTACACTTAAATCGCGATTTGTATAAGAGTAGTATTACGCGGGAATAACTAAATTAAAATAGAGTTGTAGTTATTTTGCAGAGAACTTTATAAAAGACAGCGANAGTAGTATTACGCGGGAATAACTAAATTAAAATAGAGTTGTAGTTATTTTGCAGAGAACTTTATAAAAGACAGCGACAGCTTGCATCAATTAACACCGCGTCGAACACAGCGGCGAAATGTAGGAAAACCACACACGACAACCGCACAACGTGAACGCCCGCCGTCAAGTCAATGTGTTGCATCCGGTCGCACTGTGAGCCAGGCGGCAGAACGTCGGGGCAGACCGGGGCGGCGGCAGCACAACCGCGTCATTGCGGTTAAACTGATCTAAATACAATGAGTTGTCCTCTTCCCGGCTGAACGGTAACGTTGAACTACCGCCGTAGCAAGTTACATCTGGTCCCACAGCTAATTAGTGCTAAAGTTATTATCGTAGACTAGATATGGGGTAGACCTGTTGTTTGTCTTCTGCGCATGTACCCAACATTGACCTAACCCAAAAGGAACACCACTACCAAAGTCACATGGTCAACAGTGATGAACATGTTTGTTCAAATCCTAATTTTATATGAAGATGGCTGTTATATTAATAAAATACTTTCACCAGTGAGAATTTTACTAAACTGCATTACAAATTTGTCAAAGCACTCGTTAACTAAACAGTATTCTAATCTCAAATCCAATCCACGCCATTTCTGCTAACCGTATTGGCACAAAAGCAGTTCAGTGTTGGGACACGGAGATTGGTTGTGCGCAGCCAGTGAGATCGGTCTACCTCATCTTTAGTCTATGGTTTCCCCCCTCCCCCCTCTCTATGTGTATTCTATAGATGATTTGTGTATACTTAAACACTTTGGAGGTAAATCTCTAAAAAAAGATAGCTATCCGTTTCTGCATTTATTTCAACCCAATTTCTATTTTTGGTATCTTCAGGTAATGTTGACAGTGAACTGTGAAAAATGTGTTTTTGACTTTTTGATAAAAGTATGATATCTATATGTGCAGTCACATATAGTGATTATTTTTGTTTTATACACGTTTGTACTTCATCAATGCACAGATACATGGACTCGTGGCAACCACAATTTTTACGCGTGGTGGAAAGATATAAAAGTGATAAAAAATCAATAACCAGCCAGACGTTTTCAAATTTACCAACTTAAGAGGCTACGGAACATTAGTTAACATAATTTACCATTTTTGTTAACAGCAAAGAAAAAGAGCTTTGGGATATTTTAGCAGTCTCAAAGAATAATATAGTATAAACTTATTTCTGAAAAGGTCTTTGTCTATCAAATTTCTATCTAATAACCTCTCTTTCCCAAACTACAATATACACATTAAAGGTGAAAGTAATGACAGAGTAGGAGCGTCTTACCAACACAAAATTATTTCTTTAAATGTTTGCGACGTACTTCATGTGCGATCCCCCTTTTTTTATTTTCCCTTTCGACTTCCAAATAACTGTAAACTTCAACGGAAGTGTTCAACGTTAATTTCTATTCAGCATGCTCTTGAAACTAACTTTAATGCAAAATTTTACTTTGTTACAGTTCGTAGAGTTGCGTTTCCGCAAAAATCAACACGACATATTCAGTCATAGGTAGAGACCTGAAAAATTCGCGAGTTCAATGACCTGCAGGCTAGACTCTACACTCGTATGTACAAATTTGTCGATATCGACTGCACATTGGTTGTCTGCTGCCACAGTAGATGGCTACTATTGGGCCAGCGTTCTCCAGGAGGTGTCAAACACCGTGCGGACCAATGTCTAAAGTTATATAAACACACGTGTTTTGAATTCTATCTTGTCCCAAAATGAATCCGCGAATTCTTCNTAAAGTTATATAAACACACGTGTTTTGAATTCTATCTTGTCCCAAAATGAATCCGCGAATTCTTCAGGTCTCTAATCATAGGACACTAATAGCAATCCCAGCAAAGTGTAAAACTTAAGTCATTTTTCACTATGTTTGTTGTTCTAACTGGCTTTTTTCTAATTCCAATAGAAAACTATTAGCAAAGATTCAGTAAAAAAATTTTTTTTAAGTACTGTTATCTTTGTAATGTTTCCTTACGTATAACAGCTAAAAAAAACTTTTCAAACTGGGTAATATTTTCCGTTTTTTATTCTTGTATATAACTTGCGCCGTTTAAAAGTAAATATTGCCTAATAGGACGTTCACAAAGTCAGTTCATACATCAAACATTCCGGCACAGGAACGTGGAGTACACCTTTACATAGGCTGTTCACGGTAAAGTTAGCAATTTCTAGACCATATTAACTTTATTTCAGCAATGTTTTATCCTTTAACTGCCTTTTAAAAAAAACATTGCCATATAAGTAATTACACAGTATGTAGAGTCCACCGCACACGGAAGTTAACGTCTTAGACTTAAATAAAATATCTTTATTGACTATTATGCCATTCCCGTCCACACTCACCTCAATCGCCCTCGCCGCCCAAATCTCTTCTTCGCTATTATTCCAAATAAGAGGGCTTTCAAAAGTGCTCACTTTACTGTGAATAGTCTAAATTTAACTTTATATTTATTATCACGCCAAAATTGACAGCGTTGCCACTGAAAAACGAGATGCTGGTATCACGCATACTTATGGCCAGTGACTTTCCGCGTAAAAATCGGAGCCCACAGTAGACTTCAACACTATATACACACCTCAGCTGTTGTTATACCTCCATTGGCTGCTGGTGCCGTGTCCATCTTTGACCAAGCCACTCAAGACTAAGTAACTCCGACACCGAACCTTCGTGATTCGTGCGCAAACGGTTAACACGGGCCAGAACATTTTTTTAGCCAATAAAAGAAGCTGGACGACCCTACAGTGCTTCGGGCTGTATCTTGACTCGAAATCTTTTCGCGAAATATCACTGCCCCTACTCATACACTATTAGGTCTCCGCCAAACTAAGCCTGTAGGCACCGTACTTCACTCACCGTTCATTTCTTTGCAATTACATCTGTACTGTATAGACATTATAGTACCTTCTAAACAATGAATGCTATTTTACGGCAAATAAAATCTTAATGTCAATGTGGCACGCCAAACCGAACAAGCTACCACAGTTTTAAGTATTACTGTACACCTGTCAATCAGTAAGGCTGGAGCACTTCGGTACAGCTAGATGATACCCCATGCTTTGAACCTACTTTGATTTTACTTTATACGAAATTGGGAAACATTTTACTAAATATTATATTTAATTACAGGGGTTTCCCCCGTCCACTTAGCTGGGCGCTCGCAACTGTAAGCCATCGTTCAATAAACTCTCTTAAAATACTTTAGCTAGGGCACGCAAGCGAACATACACTCTAAGAAGAACGGATGTTGTCTGAATCGGAAAACCTTTCTCGAGAATAAAGGTGAAAGGTTTAAAAAAAATAATTCACCTGCGAAGCATACCACGTTTCGTTTAAAGCCTATTTTTTTTCTTCTCTTCTGCGCCTCAGAGCTTTCTCGCAGAAAAAAATTTGCGTCCACGCAATGTCTCCGCCAAAGAGTACACTGACTCACGCAGTGACTGAAATAGGTCATGCGTTTTTGAAGTTATAAATGGTTTACGCAGGCGACGCGGGAGCCAATAAGCTAAAGCTTCCAGGTTAAGTTTCTCCCTGTGTACATTTTAAAAGGATCGACGGTAACGCTGCATCGACGGAAGAAAAATTTCCCCCGATGCGCCGCGAAAGAAAATTGAATATTTCTGGAAATGCCATCAAGAATTCACAGCCGGGGATACACGGCACGGCGCCGACGAAGAACTCGAGATGACGAAGAAGAAGAAAGAGAGAGAAGGAAGGAGTAGAAATGCGGGGAATGAGTCGTTGCCGACGTTAGGAAATGAGGTTTGAAACACGGCAACGGTGCAGACACGGCTAAGTTCCTTCGATGTCAACGGTCCGTTCCCATTCCGAGTGACATTTTTCTGAAACGCGTTTACGGACAGCGTCGGGTTTTTTTTTCTTCACAGCGCCATCAAGTGAGTGAGTGTAAAACTCCTGGTGAGAAAAAAAAACTACTATTTTACTAGCCGTTAGCTCTTATCTTTGCATTTCCGAACGCCTTTCGTCGCAGCAAACGAGGAAAATAAGAAGTAAACTCGAACGCAGGGCAGTTTACCTGACTACTTATCACAGTTAGAAATGTTTCATTCTTTTTTTCAAATAGAAAATAAAAAAACGCGAATTCGAAGTGCACAATAATATTTCATTGCCTCTGCATAATATATATTTTAACATTAACGTTCTGTAAATACCAAAGCGATCTGATCCGACGATGCCTTCTCATGCACAGAGATCAACGAGTTTCCCTGCTAATACGAAATCCCTTCTTTTACAGTAATATAACTTCTCGATTTGCGTGTAGTCAAATTCTGCCGAAGGAATACTTAATATCAACACTCTGCTCTAAGCAGCTATCCAACCCTTACATTACGACATTGTAGTTGACATTTATATTAGCCCGTCATTTTGCAGTCGTGTGCGGCTGTAGCTCGCGGTATAACCGGCTGTTTCACATCTGCTTTCGTAAGTACTGTCTCGTGGAACTATTTTTATCTCAAGTCGCAGCAAACATCACTGGGGGCGTGCGTGCAAGTGTGTACTCTGTCATGCGTAGATACGGGCAGCGATTTTTCGAAGGCTCATTTCAGAAGTGCTAACCTTAGAGTGAAACACTCTTTGCGCACCAACGGACGTCGCAATGGTGCACTGGTCAGATCAGTCGTCTTCCACCACGGTGGGGACAATCCCAATTTACGCATCTAGAAAACGTGGCGGATGTTGCCGATGGCCTGTGGGTTTTCTCGGGGCTCCCGTTCCCTTCGCCGCTGCGTTTTGCTCCGTCACCGCCTACACATCACCTTGATCGGCGGTGAAGACCTTATAGTCTGTTCGCGGTTTCTTCATACTTTTTTTATCAACCTTTGAAAAATCACCCTATGTATCACGCATTAAGTTACTTCCTAAAACATTACAAGTATCACAAGCGTTTTATACTTATGTTAACATAAAATTATTTTATTTCTCGTTAGACTAAAGTGTTACCTATATTTTATTATGAATAATAATGTTTGATTTATAACAATTGAATTAAAACAATGATAAAACGCCTGTGTTGGTAGCGGCTAGTAAAAAATAGTTCTCATGCAAAATATTATAAGTGAGTGCGCACGAATTCGGTGCGTTGTCCTTTAGTGTAATTTTCTAGACTTACTTAAGCTTAGTTTGCATTAGACGGAGGAATATCCTGGAAGTAGAACTTCAACAGGGCTTCAGAAAAGTGTGAAGTAACCGTGAATGGATTATAGCTATTAAGCGCCACTTTTTTTTTTACTAAGAAGTACAATAAAATGTCAAATACAATTAATTGTATCACATTTCCAAACCAAACAAATAGTAATGCTGCACAAAATTGCTTTTTTACATTATTGTCAAGAGTAGTTGCCAAGACCAATCGTGTTATGGGGATAGGGTTGTTTCAATTAACCAAATTGTATTTTTCCTACCCAAAATATCACTTTGCTTACGCATGCTGAAACCATCACACTGTCACTTGTTGAAATATTGCATGGGAACTCACACGAATACACTCCATAAAAAAAAATATTCTACTCGTAAATACCGAGTCTTTGTCCAAATGGCTCGTAACTGGTCATAATCAGAAGATTTAGTCTTCTTTCCTCCTAATAACGTCAGGCATCGGTCATGAGGGGGTTCATGGAGTTCCCCATACAGCAATTCAGCCTCACAGCCGTGCGCAAACACAGACGGGCAAACGTGGATCGAATAGCAAAGCCCTGTCAATTGCCCCGCGCTGCATTCGGAAAATTTATCAGACATAAATATGCATTTCGTGTGTGTGCGAGAGACGACTGTAAAGAGGGATGGATTCGGCATGTGAGAAAAAGGAGGAGAGGAGGGGGGTTGCTATCGGCGGTGGTGGATTCGAGGTTTAAAAAGGG
>NQII01004001.1:206099-227669 GCA_002778355.1 Clitarchus hookeri
GGGGGGGGGGGGGGGGAATTTCCGACTATTTATAATTGCGTCTTACGCCACAATCCTTAATTTAGTTTTTATTGTCACACAAAATAGCGCAATTTTCCAGTGTATCTCTTGCATTCAATTCTTACTACTGTATGTGCGTGTTGTGCAAAAGATAATTGATGCCACAAGTAACTGTCTTGACTTGTCCACCAACAGAAAACAATCCTGCCCACGCCACTTATCTGTTGTGTTGAAATCTTTTTCCGAAATGTCCCTGGTTTTACCCATAGCTCTACCCACCATCCGTCAGACTCGCAGTTAAATTGTAGCGTATGAACTGGTTACGTACCGCACACAACATTCCAGTTTGTGGTAATGTTGGGAGATCTCCGAGAAAACCCGCCGACCAGCGGCATCATCCGGCACGATTCCGACATGCGAAAATCCGGTAACGACCCCGCCGGGAATCGAACCCGGTTCGCCTTGGTGGGAGGCGAGTAGTCCGACTACTACACCACCGCGGCCCCTTTGGGGCGTTCGGAATTCTGCTGTCTGTCAACGTACAAGAAAAGTGACAGCCATTACAGCACTGCACTCATATGTACAATGTTCAGGACGCGTTAGAAAGTAGTTTCGCAATCCCAAAATTGTCACAAAAGTACAATTGACGCTTATGAAAAAAAAATTACATATATTTTGTAACACTGTAGAAAATATTGCTAGAATTTAGATAATAAAATACTTATATATTGAATTGATACAGTATATATTTAATTACAATTTAAGCGTATTTCCTTTTCAGTGTCCTTCAGAAAGCACGTTTTGCAAGAAAACCATCATGTTGAGGAACAAAAATATTAAAAATAATTTATATATATGTACAGTCATTTCAGCTGTAATAATTATAACTTTCATGGTTCAAATATAAGTGTGTATTAAATTATTACAAATAGTTGTAAACTTATACTGTTTTATTATTACGTACAACAAGAGTACTTATTATGGTGGTCTTGCTTGGCATGAGGCGGATCCGTGATACGCCTACCTTCTGATGTTTGAAAGCGGCGTATCATAATTGCGGAAGCAGTGATTTTTTTTTTACTTCGGCGGTAAAGAAGGTTTTTCGTATAGCCTTGCCATTAATATTCCCCCGAAACAGGAAGCTTAACGTAATGCAAGAAGTTCTCTATATTTTACTTAAAGAGCTTAGGTCCCATTTGGTACGAACAAGAAATATTGTTCAGCGAGGAGCGAGCAGATTTATATNTATTCCCCCGAAACAGGAAGCTTAACGTAATGCAAGAAGTTCTCTATATTTTACTTAAAGAGCTTAGGTCCCATTTGGTATGAACAAGAAATATTGTTCAGCGAGGAGCGAGCAGATTTATGTTACTTTAAAGTGGAACCTTTTAACGGATAAAAATTGTTGTTATAAAGAATTACCTTCGTTGGAGTTTAAATAACTGTCCGACAAAGACCAGCTGAAAAATGTTATGTAGAATTATTAGCAAAACAAACCAATCTGCGTTTGTGAACGAGTTCTACAGTCCGTTACTGTGGTGTCACGTATTTAACTGCTTTTTTTTGTTGGTTTCGTTGCTACAAAGAGAAATTTGCATCATGACAGAAGAGAAAACAGCGGCCAAGACGAGGCCAAAACCTTTTTTATGACTTAATAATTATATTCGCATTAAAGGAACAGAAATCAGGCCAATGCTACATACGAATTCATTATTTAATCTTATGTAGATGCGGATATTTTGCAATTAACTACCTGTGATTCCCAATTTTCAAGGGAGTGTCTCTGCCTTATTCACTTCACGTCGTACGTTGTATTGTTTTCTACCTCATGCATTTTTCCTCGATACTTTTGAAAAATCACCCCATGTGTGACGTGTTCAGTTGTTACCTAAATATGTCATTTATATCAAACGTTTTATATTTCTGTTAACACAAAAGTACTTTACTATTGGTTAAATTTCACTTTCACGTTTATTTTATCTATAAATTATATTTGATGTATAATTAATGTGAATAGAATAGGGAGAAAATGTGCATGTTGGTAATACCTAGTAAGAAACATTTGCCATGCAAAATATTATTTAACTGAGAGCGCTCGAACGCGGTGCATTGTCCCTTTCGCGTAATTCTCTTGACTCGTTTAAGCTTTGTTTGCGCAAGACGTAGGAGTTCTCTGGAAGTAGAACTTTAGCAGGGCTTCCCAAAAGTTGGAAGTAACCGTGAATGAACTACTACCCCCTTTTATATCAGTCAGCTAGGAACGACAGCCGTTGGACCAACAAGCTACTGTGGTAGAACAGGTTGTGCCTGCATACGTACTATCGACTTGCTATCGGGCTCCAGTAACGTACATTAAGTGGCACTTACTAACTTATACAAATCATTACGTAACAACATTTAATCAAATATCAGTGTGAATTCTGCATATCTCGGTTTGCCAAATTAATTACAACTCATAGTCAGTAAACACCTAATCTGTTATTTAATCACACGACTCGCCCACGACATCAACTCACTCCTTATCCCTAAAGTATAAACTGATATAGGTGATTCAAGGTAAAGTGAGTACTTTTTGAAGCCCTCTCACTGAAAAAAATACTTGGTGGCAACCACAAAATGTTCTGTTAGTATTTACCTAGTGAAATAAATTTTGTGGTGACAACTAAATTATTTACTTGTCACCACTATATTTTTGTGGCCAGAAAAAAAATTATTTTGTAGTACTTGCAAAGCAATTTCGCAGGGTGACCTCTCCACAAAATATTTTTCTCTGTGCTCATTTGAAATAATAGTCAATAAATATATTTTATTGTAGCTTCCGACGTTAATTTTCGAGTCCGGGGACAGTATTTGTAACAGATTAATTTTAGCTCTAGCGTTTATAAATTTATAAAAAAATTTAAACCAATCTCAGAACTCACCAATTATAAGTAGACATGTGTGGATTTCACAGATTCTTTCTGTGGCATGCTAGACTTCAAGCACATATTTTACAATGTTAATTTTATTATTCGATTGCACTGATTTTGACAAGCTCTGTTCAACTCTTTATTCAGTAATAAACAGAAATAAATAGTGTGCCTACGCACTTGCCAATTATAATAATACTCAATCATTTAATAAGACCTATAAACTTAGAACTACTTTTCGTGATACATAAGGACAGGAAAATTTCGCGATGTCATAGATTTCTGGGCTAGACTCCACGAACCTGTGTATAACACGAGTGCGTGAAGAGGTTTGGGCGGCTCTTAACAACCGGGGTCTTGAGAACCGATAAGGGCTAAGCGAGGTTTGTATGGAGTANTGGCTGCTGTCCCAGCGAACTGCAAGTTTGCACCACGCACAGAGTAATGAACAACACAGAGGTGAAACAGTAGCTTATACCACGAACTCCGGCCGCAGACGCCAGCAAAAAAGAGGCGTCATGGGCCAACAACATGTCGGAGCGCCGTTAGCCAATCAGCACAGCCAACCGCACAGCCAATAGGGAATCTCCCTCAGCACTCAGTAGCCAATCAGACGGAAATTCCGCCCTCCAGAGTCTCGTCCAGCGAATAAAGAATGGGTACGTCCATATCAGAGTTCCCGCCACGTCATTTCACCTCTGTGTGCTTGTCAACTTCGTGCCCCAAGCCTGGTACCTAGAGAACCTATCACTTTGCGTCTTAAAGGGAACAAAGTGGCACCTGGCTAGATTCCACAATACCACGTGTGCAGTCTGTTCGCTGTTTCTTCATATTTTCCGAATCAAACCTTTTAAAAATCACCTTATGAATGACGTGTTTCGTTATTTCCTAAATATGTCATGCTTCACAAGCGTTTTATTATGTTAACGATAATTCCCCATTAACAAGAGCGCTAAAACACAGTCGATCCCCATGGTCTCATTCTCTGTGTCCTCCTTCGTCTTTCCTCCCAAAAACCCCTCATAAATTCGCCATGTTCCTTTTTCCTCTCCTCTGTCCACTTCTTTCCCTATTTCTTCTTTTTGGGAGTTCTTGCAAATTTCTGTTTTATAATTTTATCTCGGTATTTTTTCCTGTCTGTCATGTCTTCTGTGGAGATGCTCAACCTTGTGAGGTCTTCCATAGTTTCCCTGATGCAATTAGTTTTCAGTTTACTAGTCGTCACTATGTTGAAGATCTTCTTGGTCAGTCTGTCGTCGTTCATTCTATGTATGTGTCCGTAGAATTTTGCTCTTCTTTTTCTGAAGTTGTCTGTGATCGTCTCCGTCTCTTAATATAACGGTATGTTATTTTTGGATAAACTAAACTTTTACTTATATTTTATTAATAAATTATAAAAGTTAAATAAATATGAATAGAAACTGCAAGAAAATATAAGTTTTGGTAAAGTGTAATAGGAAATGGCTTTTATGCAGAATATTAATACACGGGGTACACACGAATAGAGTGCGTTGTCCATGTGGTGTGATTTTATAGACTAGGTTAAGCTTTGTTTGCATGAGAAAGAGGAATATTCTGGAAGTGGAACTTTAGCAGGGCTTCAGAAAAGTAGGTGGTAATCATGAATGGACTACACTCGAGCAGAGATCATTTGCTCCCTGGCTGCTGCCACAGTCAGAGCTCATTCTCCTGTTCAGCTAGCCCGCACGGAGTTAAGCCACCCGATTGTTAAGTGTATACTATTGGTTAAGACTTGTTCGCGACGGGCGTGATGAGAGGAGGTGCAATGATATACCTTAAACTAGCACTCACAGAATTTTTGACTCGCTCTCAGCCTCTGATGTTCGCTCTTAAATATCAAACTGTCGATCGGAATGACATACCTTTGGCTCATGAGAAGCACAGTGACTTGGCTGGAGGTGGCCTGGTGAAGTCATTGGAGGTGGCGCATCCGGAAGATTCGGCCGTTAAATGTCATCCGTACGGACTCGTGCTTTCAGACTGAGCTCTTGTTTCTGCTGTTGTGACTCACCTGCTAGTGGTTCGTGTTTGTTCTGGTACAGTGTGAGTCGGTACTCAGCGGAGCAAACTGCGTGCTTATCATCCTCCTGGCAAACAGAGTCCTCGTATGCGTGCCAGCGACAATTTATCGCACTGCTTGGGGGGGGGGGCGGAGACTGCCTGCAAAGTCGTCCGTTCAGTATTTGGTGTAGAAATTGGAAACAAGAACAACATCGCTGGATGTGGATGAAGGAGGGCGTCTAAACTGCCAGACGCAATGGTGCAGGGAGTGAGAAACAAATTTCTGGCCTCGTCTATGAAGACGCTGAAGGGTGGACTGCCGTAGGAAGTGCGAGTTTCCACAAGAAAACGTCAACGAGCTGCCGAAGAAAGCATATTTGCATGCGTGTCGCGTTATTGCTGTGAAACTATTGCAACATTCAGAGGACGTGGAAAGATAACCAGTTATTGTTATTGGTTGCAGCAGTTTGCCAATGCACACCCGGGAATCTTTGACTACGCGTGCTTCTCAAACGATACGTGGTTTCATCCCAGTGGGGTCGTTAATTCCCAGAATACCCTGCTTTGGGGGGTGCGGAGAATTCTCACATTGTGCATAAAACACATCTTCATGATGAAAAAATTGGAGTGTGGTGCACTTTGTCAAGGCGCTGCATTAATGGCCTCCATCTTTTTTAACACAACAGTGGATACCGACGTCTGCGTGGGCATCTACCCAAAATAGTTTGTGAGTCAGGTTGGTTGACGTGGAACTCTGTACTGGCTATTTCCAGCAGGATGGCGCCACTTGCCACACTTCCAATGCCAACATGAGGAAAATTGTGTCCTCCTTGGAAGTCCGTGTCATTTACAAAGTACTTTAGACACCCACTTCGCTGAACCTTACGTCAACCAGAAGTATTCCAATGGGGCAGGCTGAAAGGAAAGGTTTACCGCAAAAAAACCACTGCCTATCATGGAAATGCAAGACAGGATTCGGTGTGAAAGTGACGCAATCACTCCTGGTGTGTGGAGCTGAGAACTGAGAGATTTGGGCGGCTCTTAACAACGAGGTACTGACAGTCGACAAGGGTGAAATGAGATGAGAATGGAGCAGCGCCGGGATGCAAGGGCGGGGTAAACTGGAGATCCCCGAGAAAACGACCAGCGACATCGTCCAGCACAATTCCCACTTGCGAAAATACGGGAGTGACCCGGCCGGGGATTGAACCCGGCTCCCCTTGGTGGGAGGCGAGCAGTCTAACCTCTTCCTTATGTGTTGATGGCTACCTTCCGTAACATGGAAAGCAGTGTGCAGGCAAGCTTTGATGCTAATGGTGACCACTTCCAACACTTGCCGTGACGCCACCATGCTTCTCACTCATCTAGGAATGTCCACAGCACATTTAATTACATTATGACCAATAGTTTGGTATTTATGAGTGAACAAAAGGAGCCAAGAGAAAGATTGAAACATCCTATACTTATGCGACACTTGGCATGTTACCAAATTATAACGCGGAATGACAAGATCTCTACTCGTAGCACATGGTCCAGTGTTCGTTTCCTTGCAAGTTTTTTATCAGCTGAGAATCTGTGTCTAACCTGTAATGCAACTGCAACTTTAACTGAAACGCTTACGTCTTTGAAGCCTACCTTGTCTTGAAACGAATCCGCTACCAACATTAGTGCGGATAAGCCAGTCAGCGCTTAAAAGAGAGCTATGTGCATTTACAATTTCCAGGAATATATATATTTTTTTCAAAAGTTTGATTTCGAAAGCAGCCAATTAACCNGTCAGCGCTTAAAAGAGAGCTATGTGCATTTACAATTTCCAGGAATATATATATTTTTTTCAAAAGTTTGATTTCGAAAGCAGCCAATTAACCACGAATAAAAAACTCGTTCAGTTGCTCCAATGACGGGCTCAGTGATAACGCCCGTGATATCTGTCGATGAAATTGCGCAGCGCGGCGTGTTTTACTGGCGCGAATATTTCGAGTCGGAACGAATTACCAGCGGGCGAGCCCCGTCGAAGCAATTTGTCGGTTCCGAATGCACGCGGATTACACAGTGCCACGCCGCCGGGNGTAGATGTGGGGGTGCAGAAGAGGGGTAGAGGACTCGGCGAGATAGTGTCGGTGCGTGTGCAGGCATGAGCCGCTAATCGCCCTCCTTCCCCGACACCCCTCCGCGCGTGGAGAACTTTGCCAATTTAACTTTCCGAACGATTTGCCCCAGGGGTAGAAGAAAAAAAAAAGGTCGCGACGAGGAGAGGGGCCTCCTTTTATTCTTTCCGCAACGGCGATGATGTGGCATTTGGCGTGTCGGTAATACCACCCGCTTTTCACCCTGGTTCCCCCCGTCTGGAGCTCTCGACCTCTCCGATGTAGTGGCTGAGAACGTCAGATTTTTTTATTGAAACATTAGAGTTGTCCCAGCTTATACTGATGAGAAGTTAGGAGCTTTGGAATACTTTCAGAAGGGTTCCACGTGTAAAATCTATGACGCGTACTGGGACTTTATTTTCTGGTGTCATAGTGTCACCTCCCAAATCCTCCCGGTGGTGATTCCCTCTACCTAAAATGTTAAGGGTTGTGCCTTAGTCTTGAATCTACACAGTCGGTGATCCCGCTGTATGATTGCTGTCAGGTGACAAGCACCTGTTACACACGCGCTCCCAGGCATAAAAGATAACCAGCCGACAAGGTTGCAACGGAAAACCAAGTGGACAGAATTCTGCTGATTTCGAGATTTCTAAGGGCAATGTAATGGTCTTCGTTGCAAACAGGAATAATGGAAGACTGCCAACGTAGTTTTGGATAAACACTTTATTTAATGATTGACTTTGTGTGCTGATACTTATACCATTTGAACTACTGCCATAATTGTAAGGATGGACTTTTAGAACGAATAAAGCAACGAACACGACCCAGACACATGAAAAATGAAAATAATCAAGCAAAACCACGAACGCAATCGGGGGAAGTTCTGACTAAGCACTCCTGAATAATATTTTATTGGTACAATGGGCTTCATGCATGCCACTGCATGCTAAAACACAACTTAATCGATAAGAAGTGCTATAAGTTCCTAATCAGTGTTTCAAATTATTTCTTGTCTCGTAAATTTTTTTTCTAAATTTCGCTGTTATTAACCATTCCAAAAAAATTTTGGTACATTTAAAAGCATCCCAATTCGCTCAATAAATTAATAATATGATAAGCTTGCACATGGAAATGGGATTAAATGCCCGGAATTCAACCCCGAAACCTCGTGGTATTAAGGTAATGCCAAAAGGACATCTTCACGGGAGTAGTCTTTCACAGTTATAAAAAAAATATGAGATATACGTATTTATTTTTTTTGCTCATTCCCAAGATGCTACTAATTAATTTCAGTTTTCTTACACATATTTAATGTATTATATTTTGTAGATCTTCTATTAACTTACCATGCAACTATTACTCGGTTAAGTGATAGAGAAGGTCCCTATACAGTAAACAATTTCTGTGCTTGTAACAAAGAACTTTTTTGGACTAGGTGCCAGAATTTTTCTTCTATCTCTGCAGCTGAAATACTGTATATCAGCAATTCATTAATTTATAAACCAACAAAATTGTTTATGTAGCTCCACATTTATAATAAACTCTGAATACTTTTCAATTGTTTACTAGACGCTCCTAGCAGTGGCGCGTGGTGAAGTGTTGCAAGGTAAGCTGGTGCTTGCTCAGTGCTGTGCACGCCCTGCGCACGCAGCAGGAACCAGTGACCAGAGTGGAGCCGGGAGAATCTGAATGTACTGCGGCCACTCACGAGAGAGCGGCGAGGGGCCCATTACACACGTGCTGTGACGTCAACTGCACTGCCACTTTTAAGTGGAGGACGTGTAAACTAGCAAAAGATTAGGTACAGCACAGAGCAAAACACAGCTAATGTTAAAAAAGTTCTTGGGCGATCGAGAAAGCAAGGACCGAATCCCGAGCTACTGGGTGTAAAACTAGTTTCTCACAGGTAAGCAGCAAATAAACGAATTGTCGAGGCTCGTGAACCACAAAAGTCTGCGGAATTTAGGCTCCAGGACACTTAACAGCATGTGCTCATGTATAGCATTTTGACAGCGGATGGTGGACACCTGATTGGCGTTGACTGCTGTTCGAGTAGCAATCCCTCTTCCTTTCTCTCGGTCTCTCCGCTCGTCGTGGCCGTTACCAACAAATGTTTCCCCTCGAAACACGTTTTCTGGAGCAACACCGATACTTCACGGGGCTCGCGAAACTATCGCGCCGCGCGGGATGACGTTTATATTACAGCCATTACTGCGGGCCCAGTCCTGGAAGTAAATCTTCTCCGGTTGTGCGCGGTGTGAAAACTCGCCCTCCTGGTCCGGCGTGCTTTATTTATTTCGCCTCCCGCGTGCGCAGAGACTGAGATTAAGTGCCTCCAGTGAACCCCCCATTCATCTGCTCGTGGCGTTACATCTCTCTCTCTTCAGCACTCCTTCAAGACCTGCGCTTAAATCGTCACTGCGTACATCATCAAAAGACCCATTGAATTAAAAGACGTTCCAAGATTAACTAAACACCCTCGACCTAAACCTTTCAAATTTACATCCCTAACTATTCATATTGACGTTAACCTTTTGAGAGGAGTGTGCGCGTATATACGCGGGCCTACGCATATATGGGAGTTTATTTTCTCTTGTAGACAAAATTCGCACACTTTTTATATCTTTACTGTTTCGCTGGACTTTTTCGGAATCTAAGTAACACATTAGAACTTGTCAAAATTTCCAATTTGTAAAGTGTAAAACTGTTATTTTTAATAATTTCTCAAATGTACACGATAGATTGTAAAACCTGTTACATCTATCACGGCACACTCATTGGTTTACAGTCAACGCTCAACGCGTGACTTTATTAGCTGAAGGCCTGGCAATAATAAACGTTGCATGGCACAGTGGGCGTGTCCGGCGTAACCAAGGCCAATAGAACGATGGCAAGTGGAAATACAGAAACCATCAAAACTCGCATTGCTGTAGTGAAGAATACTTCAACCATGCCCTTAGTGCTAGTAGATTTGTGCCGCCCTCAGAGGGTCACAAACGATTCCCATTTCCAGTAAAATTGTCAGCTAATGAAGAAAGGAACCCCCCAGGTCTACACACCTTGTTTAATAGTAATGTCGAAATTAGCGTAAACTAAATAAGTTTTTTCTTTTTTAACCCGCTCGGTCACGAATTCATTTATGAGCTCAAATTTTGCAATCGTCAAATTTTATGATGTGCGTTNATGACGTGCGCTGTAACTGTGTCAAGCGTGCTTCTCGCAACCAGAGAGCAACTTACTGCGTGCTCATTGATGTCGGCATTAACCGCTCACAAATGAGATGTGCAGAAACTTCCTTGTGTATAGTGCCGACCATAAATAGCCTTAACGTGCAACATGTCCTCGATCATCGACAAAGGGGGGCTGAACGGGTTATAAGCGACAGAGTAAGAAACTATGTAAAACGAGGACATGCTATTTATGATTGTGAGAATTCCGCAGTGTTGATTCGTTGAAACAACGTACGCTTTAATATTTGCCGTTCTAAAATATTTCTTTATGGAATGTATCTGGAAGGAACCCGAGTCTTGTTACGTTCGAGGACCGAGACACGATGTAAGAGGACAGCGAACACTTGAGATATCTGGAGAGGTTCGCTGTGCTAGTTAGCTGTCTCTCACAAATTCTCTCCGTGAGTTTTGTTTCGCCTAGCGCTCCAAACCAAATCTCTAAGTTCTCTCGCGATGTTGCTCGAGGGCTTGCAGTGCGCTGCGCCTGGGTGTCTCATCAGCCCTCACTCGTCCTCTCGAGAATTTCCCTTTAAGTTTAAGCTTCCCAGCCTTAAGCTGGGTTCACAGTTCGAAACGTAGCAATGATCATAGATAGAGCCAGCTGTTTTTCGCGAAGAAAAAAAAATTTACGCGGAGGCTAGACTCAATATCCTTCGTACAACACTTGCTGTCTTAAATTTACTATTGGCTGCTTGTTTTTTGTGTGAAGACAGTATGCTACATAAGTGAGCCAATCAGAATTAAGTTTCTCCGATACTGACCGTCCGTGATTCGCGGGCAGACAGATAACAAGCGTAACAATTTGAATTATCCAATCACGAAAGTGATTCTGAACTAAAGTGCATTGTAACACAGTTTGTACTGAAATATTTTCGTGAAAAACAGATGGCCCTACCCATAGAAAATAGGTAGAGATCCATAAATTTCGCGGATTCATTTGGCATTAAGCTAAACTCCACAGTTCTTTGTGTACTATAGAGTCAGTCAGTGGTCCATTGGCTGTTTCTCCAGTTTAACCACTGGCAAGATTGCACTTGATTCTGTCCTTGTTTTTCCTACAGGTTCGTTATTGGTCTAAAGTCGTCCGGGGCGTGTCTCACAAGTTGTGGTCCAATAGAAACTAAACTGCATGGTACATGCCGATAAAGTTTAACTTGCCCTTAAAACAACTCGCGGAATTCTTGGGTATCCAAATATAGGTCGTGTGCACAAGAATAGTCCGCTGTGATTTTTCTCCTATTGATTCACAATTGCGCATTAAAAGTCGTGTGCAGGGGAGGTTCTGACGTAGTGCATAAAGGGAACGGTTGTATCTCATTTCTTATGCAGACACATGAAGCAACAGCCATTCATAGCAGAGTACAACATTTTCTACAAATTTTTNGCTGTGATTTTTCTCCTATTGATTCACAATTGCGCATTAAAAGTCGTGTGCAGGGGAGGTTCTGACGTAGTGCATAAAGGGAACGGTTGGATCTCATTTATTATGCACACACATGAGGCAACAACAATTCATAGCAGAGTAGAACATTTTCTACGATTTTTTTTTTGCTGTAAATACCCAGGAACACTGTTATGCTCCATAAAATAAAGAAGTGTCGTATTATGTAAATTTAGAGGAAATAACCAGTGACAGCGTACCACTAGCAGAAATTTGTGAAGGTTATCCGCATCCCTACGATCGCAAAAGCAAACATTAAAAAAAATACAGAGAAAAATGCCACCTCTTTCACAACAGTGTTCATTTCCAACACATTACCACAAATCTGTTGTTATATTCAATTTTATGTACGCAACGGCAGCCAAAACAATAAAACATAATTTAAAACCTTAGCGAATTGATGCCAGGCTCGTAGCAAAATTTCATTCTCTAAAAATAATAAATGTGTGTTAAACTGTGAATTAAGTTTGCACGCGGTTTCTGCTCGCCTGCTATTACGTATTCTGCTCTGTGCCCAATTTTTTAAAACCCACTTCAACCTTCATCTGCAGTCTCCACATGCAAAACCCACCTTTACACGATAACTAGGGACGGGTGTTTTTCGCAAAAATATTTATGGCTGTGCTAGACTTCAACATCCTACGTCCACAACCACAACTTCCGTTGGTCNACATAATTTAAAACCTTAGCGAATTGATGCCAGGCTCGTAGCAAAATTTCATTCTCTAAAAATAATAAATGTGTGATAAACTGTGAATTAAGTTTGCACGCGGTTTCTGCTCGCCTGCTATTACGTATTCTGCTCTGTGCCCAATTTTTTAAAACCCACTTCAACCTTCATCTGCAGTCTCCACATGCAAAACCCACCTTTACACGATAACTAGGGACAGGTGTTTTTCGCAAAAATATTTATGGCTGTGCTAGACTTCAACATCCTACGTCCACAACCACAACTTCCGTTGGTTATTGGCCGCGCGTCTACGTGAGAAGACATGTCCTTATTTGACTGGGCCAATCGTAGTAAAGTACTCCGATACTGAACGTTTATGATTCGCGGGCAGACACTTGGGGAACGTGGCATTTAATATCATCCAACCACGAAAGTGCATGTGAACTAAAGTGTTTTGGAGAACAACTGGTCTTGAAATTTTGTCACGAAACGATACATCTAACGGTAACTAATTTCTGCCACCTTCTCTAATACCCGTGGGCATAACAGAACGTTAACAGAATACATAAAAGATTCTACAACAGAAGAGAAGAAAGAAATTCGCTATTACCCTGCAGGAATAAAGCATGGAAGTTAGGAACAATAATATATAGGAAATGTTTATGAGCAGCTTTTTTATTTATGAACGTGTTCGCGATAAATTGCACACGTTTGAAATCAAACTATGAAAAATTCCCTGGCTCTAGCAACATATAATTTTAACAGCGATCATCCTCCCAGTGGCGTTCGCAGCGATGTAGGAAATAGTTCCACATCTTACCTTTGTATTTTAACCGCGGCATTTAAATTTTTGGACACAAACTTTATTATACAGAATTAGTATAAAATAATACCCCAACTTTGAATGTCTATAATATAAAACCAAACAGCCTACAACTTTGATTGACCAATGAANAGTATAAAATAATACCCCAACTTTGAATGTCTATAATATAAAACCAAACAGCCTACAACTTTGATTGACCAATGAAATGAACCGCGGAACCGTGAAGTTTGTTTGCCATATCTTCATAAATTTTCAATGTGACCACCACGAGCGACCCTAACGATATCTACGCGATAGTCAAACTCGTTCCACACTCCTGTCAGCATGTCCAGTCTTACGGTTTGGATGGCGTCCGTAATTCTCATTTTGAGGTCGTTAATGTTAGCTGGCAATGGTGGACAAAACACATTATCCTTTATGTACCCCCATAGAAAAAAATCGCACGGGGTAAGATCCGGGCATCTTGGGGGTTAGTGATGCAGAATCTGGTCACCAGCTGCTAATCGACCAATCCAGCGTTCGGCAAAGTCGTGTTCAGGTATCCGCGAACAGCTAGGTGCCAATGGGGTGGCGCACCATCCTGCTAGAAAATGAAGTACCCCACCGCCTCTTCTAACTGAGGAAACAACCACTCTGTAAGCGTGTCCNCGCACCATCCTGCTAGAAAATGAAGTACCCCACCGCCTCTTCTAACTGAGGAAACAACCACTCTGTAAGCGTGTCAAAATAAGGGATTCCAGTAACAGTGGGCTCGTGAAAAAAGGAAGGGCCGAAAACAGTGCCTTTGGATACAGCACAACACACATTCACTTTGGGGGAAGCGCGCTCGTGTTCGGTGGTTTCATGTGAAGGCTCCTGACCCCATATTCGCACGTTGTACCGGTTCACCTAACCATTTCTACGGAACGTCGCTTCAACGCTAAAAACCAGCTTAGACATGAAGGAATCGTCTACCTCGTTCTGGGCAAGAACGAACGCGCAGAAATCACGTCTCAGTTCTTTATTCCTTTCGGTAAGAGCCTGTACAAGCTGTAACCTGTATGGTTTGTACAGCAAACGCTTTCGCAACACTGTCCATACTGTTGATTGAGGGATTTGCATTTCCCGGCTAGCTTGTCGAGTTGATTTTCTCGGATTGCGAACGAACGCTTCTGACACACGCGGCCGCCCGGAACTTTTGCCTTTGCAATGGCACCCTGTGTCACGGAACTGACAAAACCAGCGTACGATGCTCAATCCTATCGGGAGGACGACGTCCGTATTTGCGACGGAATTCACGTTGAACAGTCGTGACCGATTCACATTTAGCAAACTGAATAACACAGAACGCCTTCTGTTGTTCTGTCGCCATCGTAATGCGGCATCATGGTGGGGACCTGGGAGTGATAGCCTGGCGTCCTGGCGGGGACCTCGGTTTGATATCACAGAGGAAACCCTCCACATGTGGGAGGGATATCACGGAGAAAACCTTCCACAATGAATTCAATAGCGTGAAGTGGGGACATCTGGTAGGAAGGAGTGAGAAAGCGTGACAAAGTAAAGGCGATCGGAAGGACTCTGAGAAATTTCTCCACACAGAATGCCAGATTGTAAAGTAGGGACATCCAAAATGGCCGCCGTTGTCCAGGAATGAAAGAGTGGGAGGATAAATGCAACATGGCCGACGTCGGCAAGGGATAACAGCAGGAGGTTGCTGCGTGATGTCATCCAAGATGGCAGCTGGCTTGTCTCCTTGTCGACGCCAGGACACCAGGTGGGCCAGAACCAGTAATTTTCTACTACTTTTGTGACTAATAAAACGATTAAAATAAACGTGATCTCGTTCGAGTGTATATGCGGAAAGACGCGAGCATTATCTTGAGGTAGCACCACATATGCGCAAGGCATGGGTGGGAACGCGTATAGGCTGGCGCCAATTTTGGGCGTAGGCGAAAGTCTCTGTGCTATTTGCTTTTTATTTGCTTCTCCGGTGATCTAGCGGCCTGATTTTATTGTGCCAAACGAAATATTTCGCGTATATATGTCATTTTAGGCGTTAAAAGCCAAGCATCCACTTTGTTATATTCATTTCATTCTCATATCCCAAAGAAAGCATTACAAGCTAACGCGGACATATTCAAATACAAACCGTGACAGACACAGCCACGCCTCTTTTTTTTCTTTTGTGTCCCAGTTATTTCAAGTGTTCACAACAGTTTTATTTTTCGCGGAAAGTAATATCTAAATATGGCTGCTAGCTCTCGTCGTTTATGAACTAGTTGTGTTTCGGCGCGAACATCGAATTAGCACTAGCAAAAGTTACGAAAAGGAAGCAAGGTACTTGCGTACGAGATTACCCGCAAGCACGAAATAATTAAACATGAGTTCTGGAAGAACCGAGCGAGCATACAGACGGGGGCATAGAAAATTTAGTGAAATACTGTATGGCTTACAAAGTCGTTAACGACGAAACTAAAGGAATTCTCCTGGGACTTTTGCAACCCTGAGCAGGTAAGAGGCGTTAGAATAAAACAAACTTTCGAAAGTTGGCAAATGTGAGTCAGGAAAAGTAGAGAAGAAGTCATTAGGAAAGAATTTTTCTCCTGAAACCCAGGCGTACGTGAGCTGCCTAGGAAGAATACTACATACTGAAGAACGAGATTGTTCACTGCACTGAGATACCCTGTTGAATAATCTATTCATATTATAGAACTCGACGTCTCTCTGTCTGTCAGTGCGCTTATCACTCGAGAACCACTTATCCGATTTACGTGTTTTTTTTATTCATAGCTATGTTCTCGGGCCATATTTAGAACATATATTTTGTTACGTAAAGTAACATAAGGAATAAGCAGTGACGATAATAGTGAATAAAGTCGGAAAAAAAGTTTGACGCCAGCGCACTCTTGCAATACGCGGTCTAAACCGTTAAAGATGGAACAATATCATGTAGTTAACAATTGTGTAGAATAAAAAGACCTAAAAAAAAAACTCCGCCGTAGCATAATTATCTATCTGTAACTAAAAATAATTCTGTAGTCCACGCGAGCGGAGCCGCAGACACAGCTAATTAGAAATAAAAATAATTTCACCCGTGCACATAAGCTAACTAGATGAATCGTGCTAGTTCTCTTGTACTCTTTAATTTACAAATTATTATTTTCCTTTGCTGCAAAATAATAAAATTTTTGTCAGACAAGTAATTATAAATACCTAAAAATATCATACACAATGGAATCTATGGGAAGAAATTTCGTTGTCCATTGCACAAGAANAGTAATTATAAATACCTAAAAATATCATACACAATGGAATCTATGGGAAGAAATTTCGTTGTCCATTGCACAAGAAATTGTCGGGTTGATATTTAAATGACAGCAGCACCAGTAGAGACATAATGTCTACGACAATATTGGTGTTGAATTCTGGCAAAGTACACAACTTGGGACAGTTTTGCTTAACCTTCAGCATGCCGTAAATTGAACGAATGTGTTAGGTGGCAATATTTCAAGAGCCGGTGGTAGCCTAGAATGTCAATGCAAAGCGAAACAAGCGAAACCACCCACAGAGTAAATGTAAATATACATTTTTCTTTTCGTCTTCAAGCAATGCAATAAAGAGTAATGAGACGGTTGACCTACTCTAGCGGCAGCTCTAAATACGTAGTAAGTGAAATGAAATTGTGGTGGAGAGCGATGGATTTAAAACTACGGTGTAAACGGGAGTATAGGCTAATCACGGTAAACTGAGCCCTTTTGAAATTAAGCACTTTTGAAATTAAGCACTTTTGAAANAACGGGAGTATAGGCTAATCACGGTAAACTGAGCCCTTTTGAAATTAAGCACTTTTGAAATTAAGCACTTTTGAAACTGAGCACTTTTGAAATTCCTATTTACAATTTACACATATATATATATATATATATATATATATATATAGTGTATTTAGCCACCATATGTAAAATTAACATTGCCATGGGCATAATCACTTATGCTGCTTCGGTCAAGATAAACTGCAAAACAATAAGAAAAGTAAATACTTTATATACTTGTTAATTATTACACTTTTATGCATTAAAAAAAAGAAATATAAGTAATTTTAATATTTTCAAAAATATACCTAACATTTATAATTTAACGTAGATATGAAACTCCTTCGCTCCGTCGTTGCCAACATTGCTGGGTTCATTCCAGTCAGTGTACCCGTTAAAGCCCATGGCAATGTTAATTTTACATGTGGTGGAATAATACACAATGTGCATACAATTATATCTTAAACGGGGCTTTCAAAAGTTCTCATTTTACCGTGAACAGCCTTTAACATAATTTGTTGACACTCTAACCTAGTTTTCTACCAACTAGACTATATTTAAATTAGTAAGTTGAATGTACTTTATTATTATAAAAGGACTAAGTCTGTTGAAATATTCAAACTTAAAAAAAAAAAACACGTTCATCACTGTTGCCATGAACTTTCACAGTTGTATTGGCGATGGCCAGTTCAATGTTGACTACCTGCTTAGAAGACGAAAATAGTTCTACGTCATCTTTGGTTTGTTGTGAAATTAGCGGTGTTATTGGCCTTACTTTATTCAAGCGCCGATCAAGTTTGACGTGAAGTTATGTTACATTTTTGTTAATACTCACCCATGTATTAAATAAGTGACGGAAGCTCGAACGATACACTTACAATAGGACGGTATGATATGGAACAATTTTGCATACTTCGCTGAAAGCTTTACTGCTAGCATGACACTCCGTGTTTACGTTAAAAGTCTTTATAGAATTAATAACTTAAACGTATCACTTTACGTTCCAGTTCCTTTAACAAAATCGCTAGTATAGAATACAAAAGTAAAGTTTAAGTTCAGATGATTGAAAATCAATTTTGTAGTATTCGTAAAAATGTAAATACTGCTATGTAAATTGTTATATCAAATATATTATTATACCAGATGCAGTAAGAATATATTTGATTATATATCGCCTAGCAATGTATGTTATGAACCCGTTCCTAAAATCGGCTCTCAATATCGCGATGTTAAGAGCCGCTCAAATCTCTTCGCTTTACTTGACTTCACTGTTCCAAAAATTCACCGTGGTGTTTATACAAAGAATTTCGTTTCAAGCCATTTTAAAAACCTACTTATATTCTTTGTTCTTTATCTACTCACGTGTGTATTTTTTTTTCAAGATAACGTTATAACGTTCGTTTGCCATTTAATTTATTTTGATAAGACGATATTACTTCTAGCTTGACAATATACTGATTTGAAAATCAGCTCATAATAAAACATAATACGTGTATTCCTTCCACCGAAACTCGGACTAATTTTCGGCAAAATATTATCGTGACTTGAAATTACACTTTTCAAAATCGTAAAACCAAGAATGCTTGACTAAATTAGCCAGTTCAGTTATGTCACGCTCCATAAGAAACAACAAGCATGTACGCAAACGGAAACGTGGAACTTAAAGAAGAATTATAAAGTTTTAAATTGTGTAACGGCCTTAAAATATGTGTAGTTTGAACCAGGAATTTTTACAAATATTTATTTCAAAAGTGCTCAGTCTTACGCGAGATATCTGTTTACGCTGTCACGGTTAGCTAAGCTATTTTGAAATCAACCTTTGAAAAATGTCACTGCCCTTACCTGCATATATTATATTGGCTACACTGACTGGCATGCACCCAGTAAAGTTGGTAACGACAGAGGGAAAGTAGTTCCACGTCGTAAAGTTGAATTAAAAGTGTTATGTAAGCATTTCTGAATACTGAAATGATTTATTTAGTTTTCCGTAAGAAATAAAAAAAATCGTAAAATACTTCCCGTTTTAATAATTTTACAATCTCACTTGACCGACGCCTGAGTCAAGTTATCATGCGCATGGCAATGTTAATTTTACATATGGCGGAAGAATACACAATGTGTATATACAAGTAGATCTTAAGCAAGGCATTCTAAAAGTGAACAGCCTATATCATGAATGTTAACACGCTAAACTGGAGTTAGTGAGATTGTGCCACGTGACAGTAGTTCTGGTATGTGTTTGTTCTGCTTTATTTTTCATCTCCTCAGCCACATCTAGCTAAAATATCGGGCAGAGTAGGACAGAGTTATTTCCAAGTTTTCTAAATGACAAGCGGTCGTCTTGGCCGAGATTACACGAATATCTGCANGACAAGCGGTCGTCTTGGCCGAGATTACACGAATATCTGCATTCACACCATGCTTTCTGATTTCGAATATCAAATAAGACAACCACAAGAGAAAGGCTTTGTTTTAGAGATATTATTTGGCACAGGCGCTCTTGAATACAAATTATACTAAAATTTTACAATCATTTAATTTTTAATTTGATTTACATCCCAAAATTCCCAGAAATTTTAATTAAAAACTAACATTTTCGTGATTTTTAAACCTGTTAATTGTGGCACATTGAAAAACGTTGTTTGTCTTGAAAATTGATAATCAATCGCACTGAGTGTGTGCAGCTAATGTTAAAGAGGTTATGTAAACATGTGCTGACTGACGTGTAATTTAAAAAAAATTAATTCAACATAATTGGTTTGATGGCCTAATGTGGTAGCGACTGTAATTAACGTTTGTCTGTTTTAAACATGCGTGGTGGTTCCCATGCATTTTTATTATTTACAGGTCTACAATTTTTAATTTGGTTATGTGTAACTGAGAGGTAACCCTGTCCTTTTTTCCCCCTTTTTTTTTCCTTTTGGACGCAGAGCTGATAATAAGNTTATGTGTAACTGAGAGGTAACCCTGTCCTTTTTTCCCCCTTTTTTTTTCCTTTTGGACGCAGAGCTGATAATAAGATACTGCATAGAAAGTTCTGCATTTAACAAAGTACGACAAAGTAAGACCCAGTCATTTATAATTACGTTGTTATAAGAATCTTCAGCGAGCAGATTTGTTAGCTGTTTACAGTGTACATTTGTTGTAATTGCGTAAATTATTTATGGTGAAATCTAATGAAAATATTCACAGGCGTGAACAATTAGGGGGATAATTTCGCTCACAAAATATTTACTTACGCATGTAGTATACACGTTCGTAGAACTCCGGCGACAGCACAAAATATTTTTTAAGGGTACTAACATTTGGTGAAACTGTTTCCCGATTTTTACATGACTAAAGTTTCTTATATTTTGAGAAAAAAATCTGATTTAAAGCGGCTGCCTAGTGGAGGAACGGCTGTATTAAAGGAGAGGGTTTTATGTTAAAATGATTTTGGGCGTTTCTCGGCCATCTTTCACACTGTCGCTTTCAAACCAAAAAACACCTTGTCCACTTTTGTCTGTGCCACATTTCTACAAAACATTTTTCGTAAAATTTTTAATATCCTGAAAATTGCGTATAAATTAAGATTAACAGGCTCAACAAAAAAAAATACTATTTTTAATTTACTCTTCCTTGTTCGCACGTAGCATCGTTCTATAGACACCGCGGAGGGTTTTTTGTTTGAGAGCGATATTATGAAAGGTAGATGAGACGTACGTCGGTCCAGCTCTTACTTCCCCATGAGAACGTGTAGAATTCTCCAAGCTCCGAACACCTTTTTCACGATAAATATCAGCAATACTATTAAATATAACAAAATAATAACAAGAAAGTAACTATCAAGTAAGTATAATGATAGTAAAAGATTTATTAAGCATTATGACCGCTTGCATTTCTATCGCTTTCCAAATATCTCTGTATACAGAATTTCTAAAACTGTCCGGTTATACAATTATAATGTTGACAGAGACTTACGCCAGAAATTTTTCAAACTTCAAACTTTATTAAACTATTTGAGTAGCAAGTGTTGTATCTCGCATATTTTCAGACGTCTCTGCGTTTAAAGTTTTTTTTTTACAATAGTTTTACACTACCACGTAATCTTAACACAATATGTAATCTGCAGTGTTACTTTCTGACGGTTTTGGGGACAGATATTTCTGGGTTTTTGGAAAAAGTTGCTATAGAATTAAGGATAAATGTCAATCAAAATAAACACACTTCAGAAAAACTTATAATTACGAATTAACGTTTATTTTGAAAAACACAGTCGCACATAAAGTGTCATTACTAGGGCCAGTGACTTTTCGCGTAAAAATTGAAGCACACAGTAGACTTCAATTCTATATACACAGCTCAGCTGTTATTATACCTCCATTGGCTGCTGGTGCCGTGTCCGTATTTGACCAAGCCACTCAGGACTAAGTAACTCCGACACTGAACCTTCGTGATTCGTGCGCAAACAGTTAACACGGACCAGAACATTTTTTAGCAANAAATCAAAGAAGCTGGACGACCCTATAGTGCTTTGGACTGTATCTTGTCTCAAAATCTTTTCGCGAAATATCACTGGCCCTAGTCATAGCTAGTTTTTATCGCGAGCGATACT